>JAJQOW010000170.1:0-92500 GCA_037975125.1 Latrodectus hesperus
AAATTGTAAGTTATTTGATATAACATGTAATTAATTAATTTAGATAAAAATTAGCTATGTTAGTTATTTTAAACAGAATTTATATATTATCAGCAAATGAGTTTCAATCAGCTAATCAGCTGATAGAAATTCAGAAGTTTTCAGTTGACAATATTAAAAAGTTTATAAATTTTTAGTAAATAGCTGTTTTTGTTCATTTTTGCACATTTATAATTCTAAATATGAAATACGTAAAATTTTTTGTTATAACAAAACATATTTTTAATAGCTTTTTATAATTGGCAAATCTTCTAATTGTTTTGAAAAAGAAAAAGAAAGAGCCAAGTTGTCCAGTTACAATACCAGATATCAAATTTTAAAGCATCGAAATAATTGAAGGAAAAGTCAGAAATATAAGTTTTAAAGAATTTCGAAATTCTAAGATTTTAAGAAATCATGTGCATTTTTAATTGCTACTAAAAATGCATCAAATGTCTTAAAATTTGCATGGCTGTCAAAATATTTTTTTATGAAATCATATTTTATTAACTTTAAAAAAACAATAGAAATTAACTAACGTAATTACTTAATTAATTGAATTTATAAATCAATAAAATGTATTAATAATTTTATTTGATCACAATAAACGAGTTGATATAGAGAATACCAGAATCTAGCAAGTCTTAAAATTTGGCAGCTTCAGAGTACTTGAAGCAATACGTGCACTTGGATGGAGAATTCACTTATCGAGTAGTACAAAGCAAATATGCACTTAAAAGGATAATTTCCCTTATCGTGTGATGGGTTATCGTAGAGGAACACAGAAGATCATTAGGCATTAATGGAAGGTCATTCAGGCTGAGATAGATTGCATGTGTGACCAGTTTCTTCAAATTTATTATCAATTCTCTTTTACAACACCCAGAGCCCTGCTACATACGTAATGTTTACACTGATTCCTAGTAAGCACAATATTATTCTTAGAGTGAGAATGTAAGGTAATTAGCATCTTACAATTCTATTTCATTCTTCTAGCTCAATGATGTAAGTCATCTTTACGTCATATCATTAATGACGTCATTAAACGTCATTTAGTCTTACAACGAATCACAAAATGAAGTTAATCTTGGTCTCTTTTTGTATGAAGCAAAAACAACAGTGAGTCTAAATTTAAGTGCAAAATCTGGCATAATGAAAAAGTCAAGAACCGGCAGGCACACAATTTATTTTCTATTTCCTTCTTAGTTTGTTTAGCACCAATGATTTTTTCAGTTCGGTACGATTCCAACAGTATTTGTGTTTTTTTTTGCAATGCAAATCGCGTTTCATTAGATTATAATCTTAACTATCAATTTTTGACATTTGTTTTTCATACGATTTTGGGAAGAGCATTCCGCAAAATAATTTACGCTAAATTTTCATTGCGTTGCTGTTTTATATATAACAGCTAGAAGATCATGTATCCGAATGCTACAACCACCCAGCATTTATATTATTTGAAAAAATTCTTAGATAAGTGTTTAATATTAAATTAATAAAAAAAGCGTATCTAATAAGAATGTTTATAGAAACGTTGAAAGACAATGAGATTATTATTATCTATAACTGGAAATAAAAAATTCAAATATTTATTTTTAAATGCTAGTGTTGCTAATTTTTTTATCTAAATAATATTTATCTACCAAATATCTAACAAAATATTTGTATTGTTTTAACCAAACATACTTATATCCTTCTACTCATGGGCATGGGAATCCATATACATTTGTTCATTTTAAATTTATATCTTAATTTTATCACATAATGTAAATATTTCTTTCAAAACATTTTTATATGATACTTATAAGTAACAATATATTAATTTATTATGTTTTTATAAGTAAATTCGAATTTTTTTTAAATTGAATCTAATATGTGTCTTGAACTTAAATGTAAAAATTTAAAACTCAATTAACTGCGAAATGATTGTATACTTCCATGTAGGTGGAAAACCTATCGATTTATATATTTTATGTAAGTAATTAGTTTCTTCTTAAATGGAACATAAATATAATTTATTATGTTTAGAATTCTCTTAATTTTATATGTTATTATGTATTTAAAAAGTTGATAAAAATTATAAAACTTTTTTCGATAGTTTCAAAGAAATCCTTTCTTCAAGTAAAAACCTCAAGATTATTCTTTAAGCTTTTAAAATAATTCCATAACTTTCTTAGAAAGAGACAGTTTCTTTTTTGTGCAAAAATGATTTACGAATATTTGTAACTTACTTTCTGAAAATAAATGAAATTCATTATAATTTGAAACTATTTTCTAGTAAAATTTCAAACGTTATCTGAATCTAATTCACAAATGAATCCGTGTAGTTTTCTCTTAAATGAATCTTAATAATTCACATCTAAAAATAATGTCTTGGGAATTTCTAATGCGATTTCCTTTCTTCTTTTTCTGTACCCCAAAACAAGAAACCTTGGACAAGAAATAAATAATTTAAGCCCAGATAGATTCCCCGTTACGTTGGGAAGTTTCAAATTACTTGGAACAAAACATTTATTTTAATAATGTTTAGTTTGAATTAAAGAAATAAGCATAAATTATCTCCCTTGTCTTAAAGGGTGTATGTGAAAAAAGTATTTATTTTTTTATACTTTTTCTAAGGAGTGAAACAACAATTTATAATTTAATTTGGATGAATGCGACTCACATTAAAAGGACTAAAAAATTCCGTAAAATAGTAGAAAAATTAGAAATATTCTGTAAATACAGATTATATTGTTTTAAATCAATATACTGAAAGTCTTAGAAGAAAAAAATATGAATAATGAACGTTATTTTTAATGCCTTGGCGACATGTAAAATTTTTACAGTTTAATACTGGTATGTTGTCTTCAATTTATTTTATAATTAATATTGAAAATTTCCATACATTAAACCGAACTTATCTTTTAATTCTTTTAGAATCCAAAATTCAAACTTATGGTTAATTCTTATCTCCAAAAATCTGACGGAGTCAGACCACATCCTGTAGTACTTCAGAAACAAGGAGAGGAAGGGTGAAAATTTCTTCACCGAGAAGTCCCAAGCAGCTTAAAATATGACCAGCTGAAGCCGAATGTTGGCGGCATTTTGGCCAAAGAGGGTAGAATCTTATACTCTGATTAAAGACAAGATATTTTAAATGCTCACTGGCATGTCACGAAAGGCAAATATTGATTTTCTGTCACATGGAAGAACTAGCGACCGTTTCCGTTTACCAGCCCTATACCAATCGTAAGTGGAAAGGAGGGGGCTCCAGCCAAATTCTTCGATTTATGTTTTTTGTTTGAGAGAAGAGTTCCTGATAGGTAAGTTCATCAGATGCAGATGCTGGTAGGCTGCAACCATTCTTGGCTAAATAGTCTGCCTTCTCGTTACCAAAGATATCTACATGTGATGGGATCCATTGGAAAAGAATATCATGATCAAGTGAGATACACTTCAGCTTGTAAATGATGGATACACTTGTCTTATCATCGATATGGATCCAATTATTAAGATGTTCCATTGAACTTCGGCTGTCAGTCCAAATTCTAAGATTTTCATATACTTTTTCCTTCAGAATTGTTTCAAATCCCGCCCCCACAGCTAGTAATTCAAATTTCCAGGTTCAGGTCTCCAAAACAATGTCTAAAAGTGTTCTCGAATGTGCCCAGGAAATAACGGTATTCACGTGGACAGAAGCACAAAACAGTCAACCATGATTGTTTTAAAAATAATGTGTAAAATTTTAATCTTTTGATTTGCATGAATAACTGATTTATACTACTTTTGATTAAAGATCCCAAATATATTTTGAGATAATTTTAATTATTGAATTAGGACGAGAATAAGCACGAATTCAATAAATATTGTTTCTATATAAGTACGATAGTTAACGAATATAAAAACAATTTAAAAAACTATGATTTGCAGTAGAATGTCTCTCCCTCGTTTTTTATTTCTCAAACTGCTATTTTTTATAAATTTTGCAATAAAGGATATATTATGCAATGCGCAGCTGCAAAAACTGCTTTAAATAAATTGTAAGCATTTGATATACTGAAAGAATGAGGTTATTCGATTTAAATATTTTGCAGAATTACATTTAATATTTGTAAAATTACATTTAATAATATTTGCAAAATAACATTTCATATTTATAATTTTTGATATAAATTTGAAGTCTTGATATAAATTTAAATTTTAAAAATTTTTACCTTAATGAATACAGCAAAAGAAATCGCCTGTTCATTTACATATTAAACTGAAATCAAATTAAAACATTTTAAATTTTTTTTGTTAAATATTCTCATTAATTTTTAGTAAGTTCCCTATTTACAAATTATAAACTGTTTATGCTTTATTAGAATGAATACATTTTGTTAACGTATTCTATAATTATGATCACAGATGTTTCCATATTACACTAGTTAATTTTTCAAGTGTCAATGAATTACATATAGGAGTCAAACTGTTTCAAATCTTATTAATTTATGTATTTGGATATGATGATAAGGTATTTTATTTTTTTTGAGTTAGTAATGTTAATCAAAAAGCTCCACAGTTTTTAAAAAGAAACATTTTTCTATGATTGTTTTTTATTCATACTATATATTGGCTGAAGAATACATTAAATTAACATAAAGTTATTTAATTCTCTCATTTCAAGACCTCATAGTTCAGGAATTTTGCTGTTTAATCATTTATTTCAAATTTATTAACAGCAAATTATAATTAAAAATTTATATGTAAACATAAATTTCTTAAAATAAACTTATTAAAATCAATTATATTATCTAGTATTTTAGTTTATTATTGGCTTAAAGTTTTCGATTACAAACTAATGATTATTAATTTTACAAGCACATAAAAAATACATGATTAAAAAACTAATTAAATATTAAAGGATTTTATATTCACAAGTTTAATGTTTACAGCACAGAGAAATTTATCAAAAACAATATGTAACTGAAATATTTTGAATTATAAACTAGGAAGAGTATTAAACTACACTGCTCAAAACAATTAAAGGATATTGCGGTTTTAGGTGGATCTTGTGGCTGGGAAACTTTTAAGCTGATTGATACGTGGTCGACAGACGTAGTAGATTATTTGAGAATAAATTACACATGTTTGGGAGAAAAAATGCATTTTATTGCGCATTTGTGTACAAAAGGAAACAAACGCAATTTGTGCATATGAGCAAAAAAGAATAAGAAAAGGTGTTGTCTTCAAAGGAAGTCATATTCAGTAGGTTGTATGGTTTCCACGGACGGCCAGCAATGTTGAACATCTTTGAGGCATGGAGTCAATGAGGCTGTAAATCACGAGTTGGGGTATTCTGTCCCACTCTTCCAGAAGAGCTCTTTCCAGTTCTTGGAAAGTTTGTGGGGGTGGTTGATGGTCAGAAACTCGTTTTCCTAGAGCGTCCCAAACATGTTCTATTAGATTCATGTCTGGAGAACACGCTGGCCATTCCATTCGTACGATTCCTTCCTTGAAAAGGAAATCCTCTACCAGGTTATCGTGATGTGGCCTGCAGTTATCATCCATTAAAATGAAATATTCTCCAATTGCTGCAACGTAAGGGACTACAATAGATTTGAGGATCTAATCCCTATATCGGTGACCAGTCAGAGGTCCATTTTGAATGATATAGAGGTCTGTGCGCCGTCAATGGAGATGCCACCATACACCAACACTCCTTCACCGTCAAATCTGACACTTTCGTGCACGAACGCTGGATTGTTCCTACTGCCACGATCTCTCCAGATGAAAATACGCCTATTATCAGGATGAACAGAAAAACGGGACTCGTCAGAAAAAAGAACATTGCTCCATTCATTTCTCCTCCAGTTCACATGCTCTGTTGCCCATTCCCTGCGGTCGCGACGATGCTATGATGTTAGTTTAACACATACCATCAGTCGGCGAGCATACAAACCTACAGCATGGAGCCGGTTTCGGACAGCCTGAGTTGAAACCGTGGTGTCAGTAGCCAAGCGAAGGTGTTGTTGGAGAAGAGTAGCGTTCATATTTCGGTGTCTCCGAGCCGTTAATACTAAATAATGATCATCATTGGGCGTTGTTGCCCGTCTACGACCTTTCCCTGGTCTTCGGCCTGCACTTCCAGTTTCCAAAAAACGGTTCCAGATCCTGGAAATCACACTTTGTAACACTCCAATGGCTTGCGCTACGCCGGCCTGAGTTTGGCTCCTTTCTAACTTACCAACAACTTTCCAAGCTTCTGAATCGGTTAAATGACTTCGCTGAGACATCTTACTCATCGAAACAAAGCAGTCACTGAATACCGATCATCCTTGTATTCATTGTCTTTTACTCAGTTGAAAGTCAAATTTCATTCACTGCCGATGAAGTGACGTTTTTGACGTCGAACTCAAAATTAGCATACTCCACAGTTTGAAAAATCAGAAAAATTTTCATTTGTGATTCCCTTCTTACATTTTCAGCAAAAAAAATTTCGTTTATATCTTTATTTCTTAAATATGTAAAATATATATGTAAAACTTATATATGTAATATATATATATCTTATATATGTAAAACTTACAATATCCTTTAATTGTTTTGAGCAGTGTATATGAAATTTTAATTCAATAAAAAGACAAATAAAATTAGAACAGTAAAAGCAGGTATACATCTTTATAATATTCTTAATATATATATATATATATATATATATATATATATATATATATATATATATATATATATATATATATATATATATATATATATATATATATATATATATATATATATATATATATATATATATATATATATATATATATATATATATATATATATATATATATATATATATATATATATATATATATATATATATATATATATATATATATATATTATATATATATATATATATATATATATATATATATATATATATATATATATATATATATATATATATAGCTTTTATATTCCTGTATGGTTTGTATATAATATAAAATTTCTCAGTTAGAATATTTAATTTGTACTCTGAAAAATCATTGTTTTTAAACTTTATATATTTATTTCTTTGCATAGACATTTACCGAAATATAAATTCCATATGAATACTTTAAATAAAAATCAAATTTAAGAATTTATAACTTTAGAATAATTTCACAGCTTCTGAAAAAGTCACGTAAGATTTTGACATATTATGCATTCTTTCCTTTGAAAGGAAAAAATCTCTCGTATGATCATAAATATTTTATGTTAATAAATATTATTGAAAGAAATAAAATATTATATTACTTTCATATTGAATTCGTATTGTATGTCTAATATTAAAATATATTTGATTACAAAATTAAAATTTTGTTAAATATTTTCTTATAATAATTAATTTTTATATAATTAATATTTCTTATAATATTAATAAATAGTTTTAAAATGAAATAAGTGCTAAAAGTAGTACATATAAACACCGATATTTGAATAATTATATTTTTCAGCCTTTCATATATTTTAAAACAAGAATGAACCTGTGAAAATAAAAACATCCCATAAATTAATATGCTATAAATGTTTTCTAAAGGAAATATTTCAGTGCAGTTTCAATGACTTCCTTTTATTTTTGATGATGGAGATAATATTAAGTTTTTCAAATCAATATGTTATTTCGCATAAATCTATATATCTATCCCATTCAAAACTTTCCATTTTTTGAATGGAATTTCATATTTTTTTGATTTTATATACAGTAACTGTAACACCTTAGCAATTTGTGGGAATGCACGATGTAGATTAGATCCATAAACTCATCACAAATTATAAAACGTTTTTTTTAAGGTCCAGAGAACAAATTCACTATCTGATTGATATTTTTTTTATCACTGAAAGTTTAAATAAGAAATAAAATCTATGTCTTAAGCAATTATTTCCATTTATGAGGATTGAAATCGGAAATAGTAAAATCAATAACATATAATTGAATTGAAATGAATTTATATTTTTGCTCAATACTTAAATATGTTTTTCATGTATAATTTTTAAATTTAACTATACCACTTTTATAAAAATCTCAGTTATTACTTTATTAAAGTGTTTTCCTTATTTTATAAAAATTTAACTCTCTTTCTTCAAATATAACAGAGCTTATTTAGTTACTTCTAACAGAGCTTATTTAGTTATTTTGAGATTTTTTTTTTCAAAATAAAGTTTAATAAGAAAATAATAAGACAACGAAACATTCAATGATATAAAACAAATTATAATTATTATTTATTTTGCAAAATTATGGCAGTAGGTAAGTGAACATTTACCTTTTTTTGTAAATCTAGAGAAAATAAGGTTAAACAAGTATTTTTTTCAATTATAGTCAAAGTTGTTGAGTAATAATGTCAAACAGCGTAAATTAAATCAAATTTGATTTTGAAAATAAATACAGTAATTAGTTTAAGTTGCCAATGCAGAATTGTGTTATTAACTGGATATATTTTGAGGGATTACTTTGTAAAAGAAAGAAAACTGTTTAATTTCTCAAATTTAGTCTCTTAATAATGGAATGTATTTAATTCAATATATTTTAATTCTAATAAACATTCATTAATATATGTATGATCATGTTCCTTTCAACTGAAAGAAAATTAGCGAGAGAAATGAAATTGAAATTTTAAGCATATATTTTATGAAAAAGTATTTGCGATGTTAATTTAGGATGATAAAAATTACCATTAGTTATTAATCTAATAATATACATAAAGATTAATAACATATTATTTTTCCAAGTACCAATCTGTCAATATTCAATTTAAATAAAATCCATCAGATATATTCTCTAAAACAAATAAACTTTTCAAAAAGCGATATAAAATTTACATTAATACCCAAATAGAATAATAATATCCTTGTTTTATAATAAACGCTACAATAAGATTTATTTAATACTTTGATTAACGTAAATTTGAATCTTTGGTAAACTTTGCAAACGAAATTTATTTCTTAAAATCACAAATAACGTAAGTGTTTTTTTAAAATTTGCTTAAACTAATTATCTGATACTCATACATTTTTCTATTTGTATCAAAATAAGCCTTCGGAACATATTAAGTGAAATGATTCTTTTAAGTTACCCTCTAATAAACTGTAGGTGTTCGTTTTATAAAAGAGTAATTATTTCATTGTAAGAAATAACTTGAAGATATAAGGTTGATTAATCTGTCGTTGACACAGTGTGTACAATCCAAGGAAACATGCACTATCAATGATGGACTCTTTGACGAAGTATTTTGAAAAGAATTCCATCATTCTATGAATATGCAAATTTAATTTCTAGCACTTGCTTTTTAACTTTGCCTGCTCTGTGACTCACATATATTTATGCATGCTCCTTCATAGGGTATTATTATTATTATTATTTTAACATTTAATTATTGTGTGATACTAAAAACTTTTATTGTAAACGGTATTTCTCGTTCTTTAATTGAGTAAAACATATTTCTCGATACAAAAATGTGATTAAAATTACATGCTTCATAGTAGTTTTATACAGAAAAAATGTAAATATTTGCTTAAATATTTACGACTTAACAATAAGATAAATGAATGCTCAAAATATTCTATAAAAATAAAATTGGCTCTATGTTAATTTATTAGCAATGTTATAATAAGAACTAGCGGCCCACCCTGTCTAGTGGTCAGAGTGCCTGACTACTGATAGGAAGGTCCTGGGTTTGAATCCCGGTTCGGGCATGGATGTACTTTCTCTGTCTATCCTGTCTATGTTCTTTCCTTGTATGAATGATGTGTGAATGGTTGCCTACCCTATAAACGGGTCTCTATGGCATGTGTGTACTGAGGAAGTGGGACTCCACATCAAAATAGGGTTGAGTTGAAAAAGTAAAGCAGCGCACCCCATATTGCCAGCCTAGGTGGCACATGACAACAATAACATAATAAGAACTGTCTTTTTTGATGTTTTCTATTTTAATAACTTTTGTATGATTTACCTATGTTCAACAACCGAGTTAATAGCTGAAAAATTCGTGTTCTTTTTTCCGGTTCAACAGTTCGTGTGTTCGAGACCCATCATGGACTTGGAGGCTGGCTGTGATTCGAAATTCATTTTTAAACCTATCTAATTATTTCTTGTATGTATAAATAATCGTCCGTTGAGCGACAAACAAACAAGCGAGTAATATAAGTAAGAAGTATCTCAGCAACTTTACAATAAGTTTGCATTTCATTTTTTAAATAAATTTATAGCTTATTAAATCATAAATATATTCTATTAATTATGTTGACTTACCATATGCATGAGGAAATAATAATGTCTAATCAGCTGATGATAAACATATTTGCAGATATAATTTCTTCGAGTGATAATAAAACTTTGGTGCCTATGTAATATTATATGAGAAAATATTTTATTTCAAAATTCTGTTTGCAGATTTTCATAGGAATTCTTGTGAGCGTATTCAAAATATCACGTGATATCTCAGGATATTATGAAATATCGCATTTAATCTCTTCAAATCCTTTTCAATACTTTTTTATCCCTCGAAAAATCTGATAACGCGTTGAAATTTTTCCTACACATGATCTCAAAGAAATATTCGGGAGATTTATAAAATTTCAGCAAAGAAATATATTGAATCACCAATTTTAAGTTTTGATGTTTGTTGTAAATTCAATAGATTATAATTTCGCAATTATTATTTATTTATTTTTATTCAGATTAGTTTAGGAATACATTAATTAGCAACTCTCACATTAGCCAGCTTACATAAACAATGCTTTGCATAGAACAAAAATTGACACTGTGTTTCATCAAATTTATAATAAAAATATCCTTTTAATGAATGATAATAAGCACACTTTGATGCATGAAATATAGGAACATGTATTATTCATATAAACATTAAACTTCTGCTTTTAAAGACGTTGTTTAAGCTAATTTACATACTTTAAAAATAACTATTTAAAAATAATGAACAAGTATTAGTAATAAAAATCGTTATGTAAAAAAAATCAACTGCATTTTTGTTGACATTAAACAAAAACTATCATTACAATGTTTTCGATGTCTTTCACCTTCAGAAATGCCTATATATTTTGATAGTTTACATTTGAGATTCCTTTTATGTAATTTATGAGTTAAATGTTTTTTAATTAAAATGATTTGATTCTATTTTTAAAAATATGAAACTGATTGATATCATTTTACTTGGTAAAATTTCATAACTCAATATTGTAAAGGAATATTGAGCAAAGATATTTTTTTTACCAACTATTTCTTTCTCTCAAACACAAGTCAATACAATTTGGTGATTGCATACTTTTTTAAGAAATACTTGGACAAAAAGCTTTGTCTTTAATAGGACATGAAAACAGACTGTTTCCAAGATCCATTTTAAGGAAACATACTGATATTATTAAATGTTAGAAAATAACCCTATGTGTGAAATATCATGCAGGCTAACTGATATTCTTGATGAGTTGATTATGAAAAATATAATCTTTTATACAATATAGAATTTTAAGTTAACGTCGTTACAAATCGGCTAGTAAAATATTGCCTAGTAATATATGTATATTTTGTATAACATTTAAAATATATTTCCTTACCTGAATCAAAAGCTGATATCCATCAAAAAGAAATAAATTGAAAGTAAAAGTACCAATACTTGAATAGCTTTCTGAGATCTAATTTGGATGATGAAATCAACTTAAAAACAAAGACCCACACTTTACAAGCTTTTAATCAAACCTTGGAGGCCGTATTGTCATTTTAAATGCTATTAAATTCTTTTTACGAAACGTGGAAAATCTTAATCAGAATTAAAACAGAAAGTTAAAGAAATTTCAGTTCATGATATAGTTGATATTGGTATAACTGAGGTGAGTATAACTGAATGTGAAGGAATTGTATAGTTGTTGTCCCCAGGTTTTTCCTATAATTGATGAAAAAATTATAAAAATAGGTTAAGTATATGAATTTGGAAGCAAGCAGCAAAAAATACGTTAAGATATAAAAGAATACGAGTCATGCAACAGTCGAATTGGAAACATTATTCAGTATTTAAAGGAAGAATATTCATCTTACTGGGATAAAAAATGAGTTAAGAATACTTAATTCTAAATAAAAATTAAATTCAAACTTCAGTAAAATCGAAATTTCCAAAACGTTTTCTAAAGGCATAAATCTACATATTTATAAGTTTTGAATGATTTCATAACTTTTCAAGTACTAAAAATATTCTTATTTATATTAATAGTTATTTATTAGTTACATAAATTATTAACAGTACACAAATAAATTTAACACAAATATTACGTATTTGTCTTGATTTCATTCTGTTTACATAATTTTATCGATTACCATCTTATCTGTGCAGGAAGAGCCTTTCACTTCTGCGGAACATTGAGGTTTTACAGACTTCTTCATCATTATCATTTTTTTAACTTTAACAAATATTAAGTCATTTTTCACATTTATTAGTTTTTTTGGTATTTTAAGATTTAGCACAAGTAAATTTATAATCAAATGTCCTAACTAAAAATTCTTGCGCGACGAATATTTTTACTAAAATTTGAAAAGTGTTCAATAAATTCAAAATAATTGTATAAAAGCTATTTATTATATAATTTTTAAGTATTGAGTCCCATACATTCTGAATGCAAAATTTACTGAATTTTATTACTCTCTCCATACATCAATATTTCAAATACTTTTGATATTTCTTGGTTTCTGGTTATTTCAGCGTGAGTGGAATGAAAACTAATAGATATTGTGAGATTTATGCAAAAATTTTAAATCAAATTACAATAATATTTAATATTTTTCTTGGGATCATAAAATAGTGCGAAATTTTCTGTTTTAAGCAGAGATGAGCAGTTTTAATAGTTTATTCACTTTTAACTAATCATTTATTGTGTTTATCCGTTTTAATTTGTAATTTGGATGATAGGTATTAAAAATGATATATTTTTAATTTATAGTTAAGAATATTCATTTAAAAACTTATGAAATAATACTTTTCATTGAATACAAATGAGAGAAAATATGGTATTCGGACATAAACTTATAAATTGAAGCATCAGATAGGCATATTTTTATTAAGTTTTCATTTTTTTTAATCCATGTAGACATCAAAACTTCTGGAAAATTCCCTTTTTTAAAGAGCTTGATAAGTATCTCAGCAGATTAGCTTTGATCTAGAAATATCAAAATGTGATGCTTTAATTTTTTTTCTTTTTAAAAACCAATAATTTATGTAATAATTAAAAGTATCTTAAGCCAACATTTCCTCATTACAATCTCTTGAAATAAAAGGATTCAAAATGTCATTAAAACTAAAGCATATTAATTTGCAAGAAAATTAATTTTTTAACTGAAATATAATTCCAATTCTTTGAAAGGAATTATTTTTTGAAATATTCAAGTTCAAAACTAAAGAACATAAGCTTCATTAGATTACTGCAATGGTATCTTTCTTATTTTGAATTATTAAAAATCTCCAAAAGTAAAGAATTAATCTTATAAGGTTTGACAAGAGTAGTTACCTTTCTATAAGTATTTTTGCTTTTTATTTTTTCTTTAGTCAATATTTCTTGTATTGTTAAAACATTTTTTTTACCGTAACCTGACATGCATTCGATTGTGTTGAGGAAATGCCGTAAATGCATTATTGCTGGAAACTATTCAATTCTTTATTCCTTCTTATCAATGAAAAGCGAAATTCTAAAAGGCTTTTAGAAAGAAGTTTCAAACTATTGCAAACATCATACAATTGTTTTTCCTTAGAAATGTATAAAAACTCCTCTTTAAAAGCACTTTAGATGTATTTTAAAGAAATGAAGCCGCGAAAAATTTCTTTTCAGATACTTTTATAGAAGTAAATCGCTGTCTTTATTTGTTATGTCGAAATTCATCAGGATTGAAGGAAGAACTAAAAAATAAATAAAAAAGTTTTCAATAAAATTATGTCCAAGATCAGAAGCTGGGATAGGGGGTAACATTTTTTAACCAATAGGAATTATATGGATATTGCATTTATTAATTACATGAACTAAATGAGAAGACATAAATTATCACATAGTAGGTAAATATTTACACTCATCACAGTGAAATACTAAATTTTGATTTTGCTCAATGTCTGAGGGGCAAATTTGAGGATCGAAACTGTTTTTCGAGACTAATAGTTTTAAAAATTTTCATATTCATCAGTTATCCCCTCATTTAAACTCCATCGTTATTTGAGGCAAGTCAAAGTTATCTCGTGTTAAACCTTAGCAGTTTTTCAGCCGAAGCGATGATATTAGGTAAATACTTAGGAATTTAATAATCCAGATTTATTCTCAATATAATCTGGAAAATCTGCACTAATGTTTCCAAATGAATATTTTTATGTTCATCAGAGATGACTTTTAATGATTGTACTGTAACAAACTTAGGTAAAAAATTTTATTATTTTTTCTTAACAATTAGTTAACTTCAATAAAATGTCTGACATATGAATAAATATATACTTATTTTGTGAAATTAGTTTAATTTTCGATGTTTAAACTTTCACATGTTTAAAAATAAGCTAAAATTTTTAATCTGCCATTTTGTTGAGTACAAATTAGATATTTTATTTAATTTTGTTGCTACTTGCTGCTAGCCGTAAAATGTTTTTTATAATTTTATTATTTTATCAATACGGAAATGTTATAAATAAGAAAATTATGTACTTATTTTTGTGACATTAGTTTAATTTTTTCGATGTTTAAACTTTCACATGTTTAAAAATAAGCTAAACTTTTTAATCTACAATTTTTTGTTGTGTACAAATAAGATATTTTTTTAATTTTGTTGCAACTTGCTTCTATGTAAAATGTTTTTTCTAATTTTATTATTTTATCAATACGGAAATGTTATAATAAAGAAAATTATATACTTTTTTGTGAAATTAGTTTAATTTTCGATGTTTAAATTTTCACATGTTTAAAATAAGCTAAAATTTTTAATCTGCCATTTTGTTGAGTACAAATTAGATATTTTATTTAATTTTGTTGCAACTTGCTGCTATCTGTAAAATGTTTTTTCTAATTTTATTATTTTATCAATACGGAAATTTTATAAATAAGAAAATTATATGTTTATTTTTGTGAAATTAGTTTAGTTTTCGATGTTTAAACTTTCACATGTTTAAAAATAACCTAAAATTTTTAATCCGCCATTTTTTTGGGTACAAATTAGATATTTTATTTAATTTTGTTGCAACTTGCTGTTATCTGTAAAATGTTTTTTCTGATTTTATTATTTTATCAATACGTAAATTTTATAAATAAGAAAATTAATCATATGACTTTGAAGGTGTTATCTGCTTATTATTTTACATTAAAATAATATTTAGATATCCTAATTAATCAGTCAGTGGATCCCAATTCATTAATTATGTTTGACAATTTGTTTGGTAAAATTTTTTATAGGATTGAAATGTAATAAGTTAGACATTGATTCGCTTAAGCAGCCAAATATTAATAATTTATACAACGATTCCAAGTTCTCCTGATAGTCTGGAATAAATATTAAGATCAGCAGAATTATCATTAGATGTGTGTGTTTATTTTGAGTTTTAAAAATCATTAGTTGAGCTACAAAATTCAAAGATGTTATTAGATCATTGAATCTTGAAATGTTTAAAAAAAACTGAAAAATATATAGCTAATTCCAAGCTTCAAATAGAATCTTGGAAGTATAACTGAATGTTTTTTAGCGCAATTTCAAAATTTACATAGACGAAGTTCATCTCTGAAATAATGTAAAACACGAATATCGTCACACATACACATATAATGTGTTCTATATTGTATACGGTATACAATGCATTTTATGCGATCAATCTTAGTGTAAACGATATACTATACAATTTATGACTTAATTAATAGTTAGAATTATTATTAGGGCTGTTATTGTTTTCAGAAGAAAACAAATGCAAAGGGAGATCGTAATAAATAAGAATATGTTGTTATGTAAACAAGATGATTTTATTTCAAGTTTGTTATCAGTTAATCTATTTTGTTGGTATATATTTATTTCAAATAACAAAACTGTAAAAAAAGAATGTATCATTAAATAAAACTGAATTGCTATTTTCTGATAGAGGAATTTCCCACCAGAAAAGGAGATTATGCACAAGCAATAAAAGAAAAAAGCAAGTATTAATTTTTTTATCTATTTGCCTTCTTTTGCCTATCTTAGAAGGTTGAGAAGGGGTTGGTTTATCTTAGGAAGAGTGATCTCTAAGCCAAGGACAAGAAAAAGTATATCTAAATAAAATAGTTTTCACGAAAAAGTAACTTTTACTAATAGAAAAAATGGATGCAGGTAGAGGATTTGCTGAAAAGATGATTCCTATGCAAAAACGAAGAAAACACTTCTTAATCAAGGAAAGAATTTGTTTGTTTTTGTTGACTTGATTAATATTCATATTGTACAGAAGAAAAGAAAACCATTTGAATTAATGAACTTACAAAAAGAAGTTATTCTCATAACAGCTAAAAAGTAGATCTTTACAGATGAAAGAAGTTATTTAAAAATTGCAAAGAAATCTAAAAAATCTAATTTTTGAACCTGTAAAATGATTTCTTTTAACTGAAATTCAAAATAGAAACGAATCGATAGGATTGGGCATTGGATATAAAAATTATATTTTCACATTGTTCATGAATTGAAATTCATGAATAAAATCAAATATTTGGCTTTGAGGTTTATTTAGTACACAGCGAAAATATTTACTGCCATTTATGTATAATGAATGAGTTTGAATGTATGCTTTGTTTGATAAACGCTTAATAAAAATTTTTTATTACATTTAAAATTCACACTTTTTATCCAAATTTTTCCATATATATATATATATATATATATATATATATATATATATACACATTTCAACAAAAACTTCATTTTTGGCTTGTATAATCAAAGATTTAATTTTGATGCATAATAAGGAAATCTTAAAGGGCTATTTCTCTAAAAAATCCTCAATATATTAATAAATATAATTACTTCTTTGCGTTCTTAAACCAGTTACAAGATATTTATTTTTAAAAACGTTTTTCTATAAAATGTAATTCTGGATGATGTATTTAAAAGATAATTAATTCGTAATTGATGTGCTGCGTTATTAAGAAAAAATCTTAGAAATACAAATTTTAATGATCATATAAGTTAAGCGCAGAAGAAAAATAAATCACCTTTTTTATTTTCAGCATACAATTTTCTTTAAATGAAAATCTCTTTTTAAGGACAAAATTGAAGAAATTTAATTCTTTAAAAAATTCTTAATATTTTTTAAAATCTGCTTTTTTAAAATTTAAATTAAATTTTTAATTCAAAATACAATTTTATTTTATTTTACAAGATATTATTCGTAATAAGAGATATGTAAAACGAAGTGAACATGTTTTTGAATACCTCCCAGGTTATTCTTATTATTTTTGAATACAAACTGCACTGCAAATTGAAACTAAGCGAAATCTTTCCCTCTCATTTTAGCATTAATTACTGAGATGTAAAGCTTTCTTCCCGTTTTTATTTTCTTATGATTTTTCAAATATGGTTTTGCGTGTCTCACATTACTAAACATGGCGTGATTAAAGCCTATTTCATTCTATTTCTCCATTTACTTATCAACTTTTACGTAAATTTAAAACAAAATAATTAATTTTTAAAAATTTAGAAATTTTACTAAATAGAGAATAAAATTATCTTGGGAAATTTCAAAAGTGATAAAATAAAAATGTTTTTACTGTTAGATATTCATTATATATAAATGTAATTTTTATAAATCATCTACATTGTATCAGAAAATTATTAATGTTAAAAATGAAAAGAATTTTGTCAGAAGCTAATTTTTTGAACATAAATTTTTGTAACAATTATTTATCTGTGTTTTGGTCTTAGAGTATTATATGTTGATTCTTTTCTGTTTTTGAGAAATAAAGAAACATTTCATAGCTTTTGAAAAATATTTAAATATGTAAATTCACTACAAAAATGATGATAGCTTTTAATGATGAAAATATTTGTTAATATTAATATCAGTAAAAGTTTCATCTTTCTCAAATCAACATTGAGTTAATAATTTTCAAACATTTGAAACCAAGAAGAAAAATTTCCAAATATTAATACTAATTTCTGTTTATGAAAAATATTGATTGACTGTAAATTTAATGGCGTTATAATTAGCTAAATACATGCTTTCTAATAGATAAATTTCCCCAATTTTAATTCATTTTTTTAATTATATTTTAACGACTTAAGAAACACCATTTTTCTTACACATGTTTTCCCAACTCTTAACTTTCGTTATAAGTTCACATATTTTACGAAGAACATGAACTGGTCTATAGGTCTGAAAAAACTTCACTGTTTTAGGTTTTTATTAAAAATAAACGCATTAAAGGTAACTTTTTTAAATTCAGTTTTAAATTTAAAAAAATTTAATTTGAATTTATAAGATGATTTTAAATATCTAATTCAGGCTTAAATTATTCCCTGTTCTATCAGTTTAAATAACTTGCATTTGCTATAAAATTTTCACATGATATTTTTAAAGTGCATGTTTATTAAATGGAAAACATAAAAATATCTTATGATTGTATATACATTCTTGTTTTTGGAAAAACATTTAAATTATCTATTATTTCTTCTTTTTCATTGGCCTGACAGTCCAGGGTGGGCCTTTGCCTTCTTCATAAGTGCATACCATGACCCCCTATTTTTGGATAAAGTCATCCAGTTTGTCAATTTTAGTGTTTTTAGGTCGTTTTCAAGGTAGTCACGACATCGGAGTTTCGGTCGTCCTTTTTTAGTGGGGTGAACCAAGAATGGGGCGAGCCAAGAAAAATCTATTGTTTACATTACCAAATATAATAGCTCATTTATTCAAACACAATGTGCCACGCTTCGAGATTCATGTTATTTGAGAGTCGAATAAACGATATCTTTAAATCACGAGAATTTTATTCGTAGCCAATTCAACAAGATACAGGAAATTTCAACTATAGAAATCAAAATTACACGGCTTTAATTCAGCTAATACAAAGAAAACAGGAATTGTAAGAGTTTCAAAACACAGAAGGCTCTAATACCTCAGACAGACAACTGCTAATATACACTAGACTAGCATTCAAGAGTGATTGTCTTCACTAACTGCTTCTATGTTGGGCAGCGGTATTTATATCTGAGTTGGCTGGAAAATTTAAAAGTTTCGCCAAGATTTAAAATCTTGCTTAATATTGGTCCTACAGCTTCGGTGATGGATTTTTCCTGAAACATCTATTTTTCAATGAATCACCAAGTATCTCATCAAAAGTTCACCAAGACTATAAATCATTAGAAAGGATGTTTTTAACGTAGAACACAGGCGTGTTCTACGTTAAAATATATTGAGCAATGTTTGTCGAAAGTCTGATTATTTCAGGTCTGATAGAGATATTTCAAGAATGTCTGAAGAATTAGTTTTTCTGCTTCTTAACAGGACATTCTGAATTGTGTTTGTCCCTTGATATTTCTTTATAAATTAAGATATGTGTGTAGAAATATCTTATGACATTTGGAGACTCAAATGGATATAATATATTTTAAAATTTAACTTCCTGAATGCTTTAAATTTCATAATATATTTTTTGACATCTCAGTGCAATTTTTATTAAATTTATTATAATGGTCTAGCATTTTTTTAAATGTTAAGTCATTGAAGCATTAGAAATCTGTATGTTGATGATTCATTATGTCATTATGTGTGAATTCATTATATATACTATATATATATATATATATATATATATATATATATGAATTTCAAGATGAATAGATAATTTAAATAATTAATTTTTATAGCCGGAAAAGTATAAATTTCTAATTTATTAAAGCTTAATAATTTATCTTTATCATCAACCTATAAATCACAACTTTAAACTTCTCTTATTACATAACTTCCAAAATGCATTTGAAAATGAGTATATTTAACATATTTTTAGTATTATATTTTGATTAACAAAGTTTAAATGCATTTCTCATAAAATGCAACTGCTTTTAATAAATCTCCTTTAAAAAAAATGCGTAAACTTTAATGAAATTTGTTTAAATAATACAGTTTGTTAATAAAACTCTAATCTTTCATTCACTTAAAAACCTTTCCGACTTAAAATTGTTGACAGTTTATTTTAAATTCAAATTAGTTGTAATAAAAAAAACTGCATATAAACTTTAATTGTACTTTTTGTAAGATTTACATTTCGTTGTAATACAAAGGCATTAGTTTTGTTCATCACTCCAAAAACTATTTTATCCTCATTAAAGTTATCAAATAAAGACTGAGTATGTTTTAAAATTTTTATTATAGTTTGCACTGAAGTTTCCGAGGAGGATGAATTTCAAACAATGCTTGCTTTAAACATTTAAAAGTACAAAATTATTCTTCAACCACAGAAAAATCTATGTTTGTTTGAGCTATTTTCGTCTTATAACGCAATTAAAAATGCATTTACATATGCCTGGTAGTTATTAAAAGACATGTCATTAGAAAAGAAAAAAAATACTTATAAGTTAATATAATATGACATTTATAAAGCACAACAATTTTAGTAGAGTGTTAAATTAAAGTTGTTTTATTTCTTAGAAAACATCTAAAGATATGAAAAGAATGCAAATGTAATATCGAGCTTATTGAAAAAAAATACAAGAAATTATTTTTTTTTAAAATATAAATTGAACTAAAATTGACACTTTTCATTCGGTTGAAATTGCAAGGTGAATTTTTATCACACTAAAAATTGTTGGATTAAGGAAAATGGACACATTTAGATAGACAAGTTAACCTGCGTTTCTTAATTGTTACTATTTTAATTAATTATTTGATATAAAATATTTTATATTAAGAAATTTCTTTGAAACACTTTTACTAACTTCTTAATTTTTAAATTTGCGTTACAAAAAATGGAAAAAAAATTGCTTCAAATTATTTAAAAAAATTAAAGGTCATCCTTTGTAAAAAAATTCATTCATTGATTGTCATGTGCCACATGAGGTGCGCTGCTCCACTTTTTCAACTGAACCATATTTTGGTGTGGAGACCGATTTCCTCAGTACATACATGCCATAGGGAACCATTTATAGGGTAGGCAACCATTCACACCTCATTCATACAAGGAAAGGACAAAGACAGGATTGATAGAGAGAGAAAGTACACCCATGCCCAAACCGGGATTCGAACCCAGGATCTCCTTATACACAGTCAGGCACGCTGACCACTAGACAAGTTGGTCAGCTTTGTAATAAATAATTGAATTATTTGATATAGGAAAGAGGAACATTTTTATACATGAATAGAAACAAACATAAAATTTCTGGAAAAAATAATATCAAATTTAGTTTTTAAATTGACCTCTGATTCATTTCTTAAGCCTAAAATCCATGCAAATGTTTTAATGTTTCTTTTTGATGAAATTGTTAGTGTAGAGTCGACCGTTATCATAGTTATTTTAAAATCCTGAAGCATGCAAGATTCTACAAAGATAATTTTCAGTTCTCTTTGGAAATTAACTTTACTTTAGTTATAAAACATAGGTTACAATTAGTCAAATTTTATCAGATATTGACAAAAATTCCTGCACTAGATTTAGAAATTTGATAGATATTATATATATATAGTATATATATATATATATATATATATATATACATACATACATATATATATATATATATATATATATATATATATATATATATATATATATATATATATATATATATATATATATATATATATATATATATATATATATATATATATATATATATATATATATATATATATATATATATATATATATATATATATATATATATATATATATATATATATATATATATATATATATATATATATATATATATATATATATATATATGTAGTAAAATTACATACACACAAACATATTAATATAATATACATGTATATTACATGGATATTATATTGATACATATATGAAATGGATAAGAAAGGACATTTTTATGTACCCTATGTTTATTAAATATCATGGAATACGGGCAGTTTAATAAATATGAGATGTATAACATATTTACGCACACTTTCATAAAAAAAGAAATACTTTATGGAAAAGAGATTTTTTTATTCAAATAAATTATATCTACAACACATGTATTGATAAGGAAACGAATTAATCTTCAAGGCAACACACATAAATAGCGTACAAATGTACATTGAATGTTTATATCAGTAGTTGACAAAATTTGTCAGTGGCAGAGATGAATGCTTCTATGTATCTAAATGAAGAATAATAAGGGTTTGTAATGCCATCTTGAGAACTGCTAGATGTTACTCAATCGTTTCTCCAGATCTTTGATATTTTATGGTGTTCAAATTTGGTGGTCTACATGTCCTAGACAAAGTATATTGATCATAGTGATCAAAAAAGACAACCAACAGCGCAAATACAGTCTATAGAATGAGAGAATAGTTCATTGATTTCGGTGTTTAGTTCGTCCATATACGAATGCGATGATAATCTGATCCAAGAGACAGCGGCAATTCATCGCTGAATGCTACGCGCATTCATGATGATAGGCAGCAATACTATTACAGATGACTTCTTTTATGTAAGTTTAGAGGATTAAAATCGATGTGAATTAATGTATCAATTAAATATCTTTAGAGGTAGGAAATATATGAATAGTCAGAAAGTTTGCTCTTCACTAGAAAGCAAACAATGATAACTACCACTTATTTCATTACTTAAGCATATTCCCAGAAATTTCATAAACCGGAACTGGAATAAAGTGTTTATCACTTCTTCGAATATCAAAATTCCTAAAAGTTTCCTTACATCACTGTACGAAAGTTTAAAATTTCCAAATCTTTAACTGATTATGGAAATTTTAAAAATTATTTATTTTGCTCTGGTTATGAAAATTCTATATATTTACATCTTGACTGTGCCGAGCGATGGCTGAGTGGTTAGCGTTCCTAACTCCTGAGCCATGGGTCCTGGGTTCCAATCCTTCTTCTGGCATGGATGTTATCTTCTTTCTCTGTTCTCTTAGTGTTTTTCTGTCCTTTCTTCTGTGATGAAGCATGAATGTGGCCCACTCTATAAACGGGTTTGTGGTGGTATGGCGCGGGTAACGCTTCTCGCCTCCGTGACTTGGTTCACATGTGCCCTTAGGTTAACGATAAATGAGTAGCAGTTTCTGTCTTTGTTGTGGCATAGGGTTCGTCACCCAAGTGTGCCCGCCATTGGAAAAAAACCTGACTGTCAAAATTATTGCCACTATTTACGGCAAATATCTTTGCAACTGAAAACCATTTTTACAGATTTGGTTGAACCTAGAGTTCTTGTTTTTTCTAAAATAATGTGTGTATATGACAGAGTTTAATGACACAGTTTAAAAGGTTTGTTATTTGTGTTTTTTTTTGTTATTCTGTATTTTCTCGTTTAAAATTTTTCATTATAATTTTTAGGCCTTGTTTGATCATTATCTGTGGACATTGTTCAAGGAAACAAAAAAAAGTGATTTAAAGGCAATTCAGGGATGGTGCACTATCTCTCATCTGATTTTTTATTTTATTTATGCAAACTAACCTACCAGAGTCTGAATGTTGTCTATAAGTTTATTGAAGGAATTTATTTATTTATTGCAAATGTCCAGAAACTTGTCTATGACGCCATTAGTTCTTTGAACTTCCAATACTTCTGAACAGTACATATTAAACATATAAGTGAATAAATCACGTCAAGATGGTCAGCGTCAAAAACTTAATCTATTTCCCACAAAAGGCACAAGTCCAAAGTTTTGTTGCTGGCAATATTCACACACAGCCGTGTAAATATGGTTCCGGAGAAGGCTTACTGTTCGATTATTCCTGACAACATCACGCTTTCTAACTTTACGACCTCGTTTAAAGTCATCTTATTGGTATAAATCACAGACAACGTCGTATTAGTGGCGGGATTACTCAATCTATTTTCTAAGTGTCTCTGTGTTATACCTCTAGTATAACGAGAAGAGATTATGTTTCAGCTTCTGTTTCCCTTTTATACTCGTTGAATTGTAAATTTATTTTTACGTTTAAGTTAACGGATTTTACGAAATGATCGCAAATAAAAAATACATAAAAATATACCATTTTAAGATGTTTCACTGCCAAAAATGTTTTTTGCATATAATGAAAAGAAATCATACTAATATGAAAGTTACCTGTCGAGGAGTTGCTGTAGTGAAATATTAAACTATGTTATAAGATTTTAGTTAAAAAAGCTTTGTATATTCAACGTTTATTACAGTTATGTTCATAATTTGTCGAATACTAGCTTTGCCATGATAAAACACTGTTTACTATTTAAAATTTTTGCTTAAGAAACGTATATGTTAATGTTTATTTATGTATATTACGACATATAAATGATTAATATTTTATGAAAATATGTATGCAGTTAGAGAAGAAAAATTTGAATTGATAATTTTTATTTATTTTGGAAAAGAAATAAAATTTCTTGCAGAAAAAAAGTCTCAAATAAAGTTAGTGTTTTTGTTTCTTACATAATCGGAATGTACTTGATTGAATTTGAGTTCTAAGTGAAAATTGTGGATGTATCTAGGGTATTTGCATGTGTATAAATGTATCCTTAATAATTTATTATCATAAGAGAAATTCATTGACTTTACTGATAATATTTTCCATTAAATTTTCAAAATATTAAAAAGTGTGATCATATTATATATATATATATATATATATATATATATATATATATATATATATATATATATATATATATATATATATATATATATATATATATATATATATATAGTATATATATATATATATATATATATATATATATATATATATATATATATATATGGTAACTATTTTATTCTTACTACGACACTTTTTATAGAAGTTCCTTAATCCGCCACTCATATACAAAAACTCTATGAGAATTTGAAACTTATTTCTCTTCAGTTACTATTTTTATTTATTAACTAATAATTGAAATCAATGCATGTTTCTAAAAATTATCTTCGTAACGGACTACACAATTTGTATAAAGCAGCATATAATCAATAACTCTTTATAAAGTTCTACAGTGAGGTAAGTCAACGTAAATAAAAAAATATTCGAGTAAAACTCCTAAACTGAATTTAGTCTTCATCATTCTTCTCCTTAAAGAACTATAAGAAGATTGAAAAATAAAATAGCAGTATTTAATTACACGAATATGTCATTCAAGTTTTCAGAGCATCGGGAATTTTTTAAAATATAGAGCTTTTGATAAAGGAATAGATATGTGCAATATTTAATACTGACTTTAGAATTCAAAAATGAGTTATTACTCTTTATCATGCCAATTTTAATTTCTATGTCAGAATAAAAATAAACATTGAAAGATGAGGGGAAAATTGCGAAAATTTTAGCAATACTAATTTAGTTTAGCTTAGCTGGAGTGACAAAAAATTTGCGAGTTAATTATGATTAAATAACACGTGGGAAATTTATGAGACAGTTTTATTTTTTATAACAACCATTTATAAATGGCAGTATTAGAAAACAAATTAGATGACTTATTTGGATTAAACAAAAGTAATATTTTATTGAAATTGTTTTTTATTATATCTCTCCAGTTTTAACCTCCTTTCTTCCCAAATGACCAATGAAATAAGAATATATATATATATATATATGTATATATATATATATATATATATATATATATATATATATATATATATATATATATATATATATATATATATTCATCGCACATTTCACATTTTTGAAGGACCATAAATAATGTGATTGTTATGAACGCTAGCAAGCATTAAGGATTTGTAATGACTGATGATAAAAATGAAAAATATTAGTTTCTAAAATTTTATGGAAACAATAGATTGCAATTAAGAATTTGAAATATTTTAGTTAAAACTTCAATAATTATATGGTGTATTCTTCATATCTTTTGTTAAATCTTTTCTTATTAATAATTCATAAAGGTGAGAAAAGTGATAACTCAGATTTTTCTGTTACTGTGAAAGGAATAAAAGAGAATAAAAAACAAAAACTGCAGCAAGGGAGAATAAATTTAGGAAGAAAAGAGAAAAATATGATAAAACAAATATTTTTAATGTGAATTTAAAAATAAGTATTAAAAAGAGCATTTTCTCACCAACTGTTGCCATTCGTTTCCTTCTATTTCCTACTGCAAATGAATTTCTCAAATTAAAGTAAACAATCTGACAAATTCAAATGAATGTTTCTTTTATTTTATAAAACAAGATTAGAGAACACAAATGAAAAAGCTAAAGCAAGTTTTTTTATGTCCTCTTAAGAACTAATGTGTTGCAGATATTGTTTCATGAAATATTGTAATCATTGAGGATTTGTAGCCTGCACACAGTAAAAGTAAAGCAATTTAACTAAGTATAATAATTCATTAATTCGGATCACACAATAAGTTTAAGCTTAAACAAGGGCTTAAAATATTAAATCAGTCTAAAGGTAAGCGCATTTGAATTTAAAGCAAATAAATATCAGAAATCCATCCAGATTTTGTTTTCATAAAGAAGATAATTTTTTTATTACCTTTAGTTACTGAATAAAACAAAAATTTGATTCCCTTATATATATATATATATATATATATATATATATATATATATATATATATATATATATATATATATATATATATATATATTTCTGTAAGATACACTCTAAGTATAAATATATATTTGTATACATAATTCTTTCGATTTTTTAAAGCTGAAAACTTTATATATTTTGAAAAACAGTTAAATATGTCTATATTTTGTTAAACTATCAAAGTTTGATTTCTTTTAAACTTTCGGAAATTTTTATTTATTTTATGAAAACGTTTGCATCTGGTAAACATAAAGTTTGATCACGTCACAGAAACTTTTAGAACCTTTCCATAAACAATTTCATTTTTCCGACTTAGTATAGATGTTAAAAAGTTTAACTTTCTAACTTTTGCGAAGCACTTATTTTATATAAAATATTATCAGAAGTTTTGTTGCAAAATGTATTTTTGCTTAGCATTTAAGCGATAATGTACAAAATAACTATAATTTTTTTCTTAAAATCTTATAGTATGAACAATGTAATATAATATTCAACCATTTTATCATTTAACTTTTAATTTAAACACACACTCAATATTATTATTTTTTTAATTAAAACTAATTTCCGAATTGTACCATGTCATATTATGTCATTTATGTATTTCAATCAATAAATAAATAGATATGAAATATATGTTTTCCAAAAGTTGGTGGTTAAATAATCTATTTATAATAATGAATTTAGTTAAGGATATATCGCTATAGTTACAAATATTAATTTAGCTTTACTTTAAAGGATTCTGGGATTACTTTTTTGGTATAAATTAAGTAAGATAGTGTTCTTAAGTATTTTTTGAGTTAAATGAAAGAGTAAATCCATAAGCGAGTTGTTGTTTCTTTTGGGATTTAGATTATTACGTATTTGAGATGGCTCTAGAATTTATTGACTCTATATATTTATTTAGTTCATATTTAAAAATTGCACTCTTGTAACAAAGTAAATTCATACTAGAATTTGATAAGTACGAGATGAAAATATAAATGATACAGCTTTTATCTAAGTATAATTTATTTTTTTCTGTACACATCAATAAACTTTATTGATGATTAATGAGGCCAAAATTATTAATAGTCTAATTAATTTAAGTAATCAGTGAGACAAAAATCGGAAAACTTCAAATAAATCTTCGCAACAGAAACAGCATATTAGGGCAATATTTATTCTCGTTTTTTAAATAGTGGTTAAGTCTGAATTCAAAGTCCTCCATTGCGAGGAGCGATGATCTACCACTGGACAACGCTAAGGATTTTTACATGGTGTTCTTGTGCATGTCTGACGTAGTTATCCGATTTTGTGGCTTGCTGGTAGGTCAAAATTCTTCAAATAGATTGATCTCGGGTTCAGCAGAGTTATAAAAGGCAAACAAGACAGATCCCGACGTATTTAATCACCCAACGTTACATGACTATAGAAAGTGTAACCTATGGTTATAGTTTTCAAATTAATCACCATCGGCAATCAGCACCTTCAGTCAACATGTCTCCAGCAGTACAAACTCCTTGTGGAAAAACTGGTATTTTGGACGTAAAGAAGTCCATGAGGGCTTGGAGCAAGTCTGCTTCATTGGTGAACGATTTTCCACGAAGAGGATTGTCCATTGAATGGAAGAGGCGGTAATCTGATGGTACAAGGTCAGATAAATAAGGAGAATGGTACAAAATCTCCCAACCCAGTCGCTGTATGGTATTTCTGGCCATCCGCATGACATGTAGGCTCACGTTATCGGCCAAGAACAGTACACTTTTGCGATTAACCATTGCGGGCTCTTTCTTTTGCAACGTCAATTGCACACATTCTAATTGGTGCGAACCCTGGTCCGCAATGACGGTTTGGACTGTTGATAGCAACTCATAGTGAACCACTTGACGACTAGTCCACCAGATACCGGCTTCATCACAGAGAGACAAATCTCCCAACCTGAATTTATGAGATCAATGATTTGCCGTATGTTCATTCCCAGTGCCATTTCCAAGCGCTTGACATATTCAGCGACTTGGAACAGCAGCTGATAAGCCCACATTGAAATCGTAAAGCAAACAACGTCGAACGAGCTCCTTTGACAGGTTTATTTGTTTTCACCACTGTACGAGTTACGATTGATGAATGTGGATCTGTTTTTGTGGAACTACTGATATTCCTATTCTCGATTGACTGGTCTCTCAACCACGTGATACCCTAATTTGCATACTTATACTCACTTTATTCAATGACAATCAGAAAATGGCAAGAACTTTCTTGTTTAACTTAAAGATGAATAATGAACGACGAATCTACATTCTGTATGCATTTCTATCGGGGTGGGTGTTTAGATGTTTTTCGATTTTTCTTTCTTGTGACATTTAAATACGATCCATTATCTATGAAAAGTTTTTTTAGAAGAAATAGTTTAAGGGAGTTATTAAAAAGAATATCACACTGTACAACTCATTTTGAATTTTATTTTCTATTCTGGTGTATTTCTTTGATATATTTCGTACATGTAATTGTTTGATATTGTTAAAATGTAGCATGAAATGGTGACCACTTACCTATACAGGGTGATTATAAAAAAACTTTGCCAACATCTGCACTTCTAGCGTCCATTCTATTTATCCGATCAAGATGATATTTCAAATATAGTTCTTTTAAGATATGCGCTCGAGATTCTGTGAATGACAACACAGTGGCAATCCTCGCGGTTACAGTTATAGTGACAGAAACTCGAAATTTTCGAATGGCAACGTCTATTTTTTACCATCGCAAAATGTTCAGCACATGTGAAAACACCTAAATAGCGTTGAAACGGTACCGATATGTCTAAAAACGGACGTGTTCTGCAAACACAAAAAAGAGTTCTGAAAACCGGCCAATAAAACACGATCTGGGCGCACGCAATAAATTTGCATGTGACAGAGTCAAGAAACCAATCACAGAACGCCGGTCGCCAGATATTCAGCGTAGGAAACCTATAAAATACCAAGCGGGTATACGAAGTCGTCATTCGGGAACTCGCACATGCCGACGATATGAGTCTTCCTAGGAAAGTTCGCGGTGAATTGATCAAACTCTATTACCAAAATGGGATGAACGCTGCGGAAGTCTTGCGTGTGTATCGCCGCAATCATCGACAACGACGCGGCCCATGTACTCTGCAAGCTCTGCGTGATTTAGTGCGGAAATTCGAAGATACAGGCTGCACCTGTGACAAGCAGCGCTCCGGACGGCCAACTGTTTCTGAGGACGTTGTCATGGAAGTGCACCATACAGTGACTGCAGGACACACAGAAACCGCAAGAGGCATAGCGCGCGTGTTGGATATTCCGAATTCAACGGTCCGCAAGCTCTTGCGCTCGGTACTTCACATGTTTCCCTATCGGTTCCAGCGCGTCCAGATGTTGGAGCCGGGTGACCCACAACAACGTCTGGACTTCGCAAATGCATTTTTGTTACGATATGATGCGGATAACAACTGGCCACTTCGCATACTATGGACGGACGAGGCGCATTTCACCTTAAATGGCAGCATTAACACAAAGAATTGTGTGCACTGGGGAGAGACGAATCCTCATGCTGTGGCGCCAGTACCATTATTTGACGCCAAAATGACTGCGTGGTGCGGCATTACAGCTACATTTGTTCTGGACCCGTTCTTCTTTGAGGAAACGACCCCGACTGGCCCTGCAACATGTTCTGTAACGGGCCCTCGGTATGCAGCCATGCTGAAAAATTATGTCTTACCGGAGTTGCGTCGGCTGAATGCACTCAATGACATTGTTTGGAAGCAAGATGGTGCACCTCCACATATAGCGAGGTCAGTTAAAAGGCTCCTGGATCAGCATTTTGGTGATCGCATCATCTCACGCTATTATCCTTTTCTGTGGCCTGCGCGATCCCCAGATCTGACGCCTATGGATTTCTGGTTTTGGGGCTATCTCAAATCCAGAGTTTATCCGTGCAATCCTCAAACATTGTCGGACTTAAAGGATTCTACACGGCGTGAGATTGGAAACATCCCTCGTGCCATGTTGCGTGCAGCGACATTGTCCACCGTCTCCCGCATGCAATGCGTAATTGCCTGTGATGGCACTCATGTGGAAAATGTTTGAAATTAATAAAGATTTTTTTCTCTATGTGTTCTCATCATTGAGCAGTGTCTTGTCTCTGTCGTATGCATTATTCCTCCGTGCGCCTTGAAGAACTGTTTGTATGTGTATAACACGTCGGTTTTCGGACATATCGGTACCGTTTCAACGCTATTTAGGGTTTTCGCATGTGCTGAACATTTTGCGATGGTAAAAAGTAGACGTTGCCATTCGAAAATTTCGAGTTTCTGTCACTATAACTGTAACCGTGAGGGCCACTGTGTTGCCATTCACAGAATCTCGAGCGCATATCTCAAAAGAACTATATTTGAAATATCATCTTGATCGGTTAAATAGAATGGACGCTAGAAGTGCAGATGTTGGCAAAGTTTTTTTATAATCACCCTGTATATACTCTTCACTTCAATTTCTAATAAATAAATTTTTATTTGATTAGCTTTTTTTCTGATTAGTTCAAAAACTTCACTTTATTTATTATGTTTCAAAGTAGTTTTATAAAAACTTCATATATTATAGAAAGGTTTTTAATTAAAATATTTATATATGAAATGGTATTTTAATTTAAATGTTTATATAATATATAAACTTTATATATTACACACAAGTTTCAGTTAGAAATTTGTGTAATCCGATATAATTTTGATATTTTTTTAATTGTTTTAATAATTAAACTGTCTTGAATGTTTTATTAAAAAACAATTTATATTGCACAAAATGTTCAGAAATTAAGGACAATCAAGGAATTGAAGAAAAGTTTGTTTGGAAAAATGGAGATAATAATATGTTTTGCAGGAAAAATTCTGGTAAAAGTCATACCTGCTTGTCACGAAAAGAAAACTCAATATTTCAGTCTGAGTGAAGATGTGGAAGGCAGCGAAGCACTTTCCAATGGTTTCCAGCAGGGATGACATTTTTGAGATCAATTTTAAGAGCAAACATTCCCAAGTGATACATTTATTTCATTGTCTCGTATATCAGAGTATTTTTTTTATCACGTTTGTTCAGAAATGCGTTGAAGTTTAATGACATTTCCTTTCCACATCACCCATTTCGGAGCTTGTCAGAATATATAGGGAGAGATTTAAAAGGAATATCTTTGGGCGAGGTATCAAAATGGTTTTCGTATGCGTAAAATGACGATATTGTGCATTTAAGTGAATGAAGGATGTAAATGTCTGCAAATAAAATTTTATATACTTTAGCAAAAATAAAGTAATTCTGAAAGCATCATCTTAGGCATGAAAGGGCATTGTTTTTATTTTTTGTTACTTCTTTGAACGCCAACTATCAAATTTTGTCATGTAAATGAATTATATATATATATATATATATATATATATATATATATATATATATATATATATATATATATATATATATATATATATATATATATATATATATATATATATATATATATATATATATATATATATATATATATATATATATATATATATATATATATATATATATATATATATATATATATATATATATATATATATATATATATATATATATATATATATATATATATATATACGAGGTGTGGCTATTAAATAACGAGACTGTCATTGCAAAAAGTTTTATTCTTATTTTATACATAAATATTTATTATCACCTTCAATTTACACCCCTTCTCTATCCCTGCAATGCTCCATGCGAATTTTCTATTGTTGGAAACAGTGCTGGAAGTCATCTTTTGTCAACTCCTTCAGTACTCTTGCCGCTTTCTCTTAACAGCTTCCACGGACTCAAATCTTGTTCCTTTTAATGCAGATTTCACCTTAGGGAACAGATAGAAGTCACATGGTGCCAGGTCTGGCGAGTTAGGTGGATGCTCTAACAGTGGGATGCTGTGTTTGGCCAGTTTTTGCGAGTTGCTTGTTGTTCAAACGTGAGAATTTTTGGCACCATTTTGGCGCACGCTTTTTCATGTTCAAATTATCATGTAAAATTTGCCGTACACATTCTTTATCAATGTTTACAGTTTCAGCTATTGCACGAATACTCAATCGACGATCAGACTGAATCAAACTAGCAACTTTTTTCGACATTTTCATCCGTTTTTGACGTTCAAAGGCGACCTGGCCGCGAATCATCTTCAACGTCTTGTCGGCCATCTTTAAAACGCTTGAATCATTCAAAAACTTGTGCACGGGATAAACATTCACTGCCGTACACTTCTTTCCGTAAATTATAAGTTTCAGTACCGGTTTTTCCAAGTTTGAAGTGAAATTTAACAACAATTCGTTGCTCTATTATTACACTAACCATTTTTTCGCCAAAATAAAATAACAAGGTTAACAGAAATGAAGGTTATGACTAAACAATGTTACTTACGCAAATGAGGCGGACTACGCATGCGCACTTTTGCCGCCGCTGCGTCAGTCTCGTTATTTAATAGTCACACCTCGTATATATATATATATATATATATATATATAAATATATATATATATATATATATTTATATATATATACATATATATATATATATATATATATATATATATATATATATATATATATATATATATATATATATATATATATATATATATATATATATATATATATATATATATATATATATATATATATATATATATATATATATATATATATATATATATATATATATATATATATATATATATATATATATATATATATATATATATATATATATATATATATATATATATATATATATAAATATATATATAACATTTTTAATATACTTTATTCATTAGACATAGCTAATTTTGGTTATTTGTTTTGCAATGTTTCTAGACTGTATGTTAATTTATTTTAAGAAATGAATAATTTATTCTGTATAATTGCTTTTATATTATGATGAAATTAACGAAGATTTCAATGAGTAAAGTACTTTTATGTGCAACTAGTATTAACAAGTATGATGAACCTATTCATAACTTAGAAGAACATTCTTAAGTACCATTACGTAATTTATGGGATAGTTAATCAGAAATTATAGCTCATATAATTTCAAATTCCATATCCATAATTTCGATTTCTCATTGAGGGAAATTATGTAAACAAACAGACACAAAGGTATTTAGCGAATACAAATAATTTAAGTAAATAGGTATGTGATTAAAATGAATCGTCATATATATTTCGTTTTTCAGATTTCTAAATAAATGACATTAGGCACATTAAAATTTTCAGAAATTTAGGTTTTATACTTGCTTTTTATTTTGAAGCCACTTTTATAAAATTTTACTATCAATAAGATGTGATATTGTTATTTGTCTCGAATCACAAAGTTTTAAATATCACTAAGACTCCAAAATATGGGGAAACAAATTAAGTATAGGAAGAAATAGTATTGTGCTGAGGAATGTGAATTCAAAGTGGTTGTACTTACCATAGATAGTTGCAGCAAGTGTGACTGAAACATACCAACGGTTAGGATTTTCTATAGTAATGGAGTCTAATGTCATAATAGCATACACACACAGATGAGCAGGACAAGTTGGACGAAGTAAAATGTTGGACAGAAAGAGAAGCTCAGTAAAAGAAACGGTCGGTTATTGAAATGTATAGTAATGTCGAAAATGCGAAGAGCTGCAGCATAAATAAACACAGAGCTCAATCAGCATCTGAATTCTACAGCGTCGATGATTACAACTTGAAAGAACCTTTATAAATAGAACATTTACAGCAAAGTCAAAATTCCCGAGAAATTTGTCACATTTGCTGAAGCCGAACGTCGTCTACATTATTGTCATACTCACAAAACTTGATCAATTGACATGTGGACAAAAGTAGTATTATTTGACAAATCATCTTTTCCGCTTTTCCTCTGCAACGGAACCAATGAACGCTTAGAAGACTCTTACACAAATGTATGATCAGGATTTTCTTCTTCGAAATGTTAAACATGGAAGTAGATCTGTCATGATAACCATGTCCTTGTTTCCTGCTCAGCCAATTGTAACCTTGAGAGAATCACTGGCCAGAAATATAGGGAAATTTTAGCTGACCATGTACATCCCATGAAGCAGATTTTGTTTCCTGATAAGCGATGATAATGTTCCTCTCCATGTAGCGGTGCTTGTCTAGTCATGGTTTCATGAACACAAGGATGAAGTTAAACATCGCTTTCCGCCGAAAAATCTCCCGATCATATTATAATTGAGCTGCTATGGTCTTTTTAGAACGTTCAATACGGAATCGATACCTTACACCGGTATCATTTCCAGAAATTTCCCAATATCTCCATAAAGATAGATTATGTCCTCAAAACGATATTCAACGCTAAAATGAATCGATTCTTAGGTGAATCGAAGCTGCATTACAAGCCAAAGATGGTCTTACACCATCCTAATAATAAATAAAATTTCCTTGAATAGTCATTAAAATTACAACTGCATTTTTTCCGAAAAAATACGAATTCTTAAAATTCCAATAATTCACCATAAGTCATTAAAATTGTTTGCAAGAACAATTTTTTCCTAGGTAACAAATTAGTTCAGTTGATATATTTTTCTCCTTAAATTTTTAAAATTAGTATATTTTTTTGATACAACTTATTCTCATTTGACTTTATTATTCAACCATCCTAAAATGCACATTGAAACTAAATAATAATGTGGTGGTTTTTATGTTTAATAATTATATATACTTCATTATATCTTTTATTTTTTTATTCTCTACAAACTTCCTTATTTTAACTCTACATATGGTCATGTAAAGTCAGAACAAATAAAGTTAGGATTGTATTCCAAAAAGTTTGCATTCACCGACTGTCAACTTGCATCTGAATAACAGAATATAGTAATTACTATGTTATATTAGCCAGAAAAAATTTCTATATACATCTTCAAAATGTTATACTATTCGGCATTTGGGGAGGAATATTCAACATAAATAAGAGTCCTCGTTTGATGATTATTTTATATTACACAAAATATTCGATCTAATTTACCTTTAGTTAACGTTAATCTATGTCCAATGAATAAAATACTGAACTCAAAAGTCCTGTAATGTAAAATATTCATTGGTAAAACTTGTTTACATGTATTCAATACTTTTTGTTATTTCAATCATATATTTCTAAGTTTATTTGATGGAACAACGAAGTACATCCACAGTCTATTAAAAATAAAATTAAATGAATCATTAGTAAAATATTCTAAAAATATTTCCTTTCATTTCAATTAACTATAAATTAATCAGGCATCCACTTGTATGAAGTGCAAACATTATTTAAAATCTTTATTAAATCAAGAAACAAGCCATTCATTTATACATAATTATTTGAAGAGGTTAAAATCACCGAGTCCTTTACCGCAGAAAATTTTCATTTTGCTGTAATTGTATTTAAATTAATTCTTTTGAGAACTGTGCAAACAAGAGAGAGAGTGTTACACTTTCCCTTTCAAAATATTCCCCAAATTGCTTAAAATATTTACTAAGACTGTATATTGCACTGTTAAACAGAATTTGTTGACTTGAATAAACTCTGAGATTGTGTCAGACTGTCGTGCAAAGAATATTTTATTTAATTGACTGAATTTTAAAAGATAACGAATTAGCTTTTTTATTGTTTGCTCTGAGATTATTGTTATATATGGTTACCAGTAATACTTTAAATATGCAGAAACTTTTAAGTTATTTTAGTAATTACTATTGGGAAAATGTAGAGTTATTTTTCACAGAAGAAAATGGATATTACAGTTTCTTAGATGCTGATATTTACGAGGGAAAAGTTAGAAATTACCTCATTTGAGTTTTTCAGTTAAAATTACAAAAAATTATGTTTTCTTATATTTCTAGAAAACAACATTATAAACCTTATTTTCATATGACACGTTTTTTTAAATAATAACTTTATTTAAAATATATTTAAGTTACATCAATAAAATGGAAAATAACCAATTATCAATCACATTGAAAATTATACATTTGAACCAAGTTTAATTAAGAATAAATAAGGTATGAAAGACATAAAATATGAAAAGAAATTTCCTGGTGAGATGTGACAATCTTGTTGATGGAGATCTCCAAAATAATTTTTCACCTGTAACGTAAAAAATGGATTGAATATGATATGAGCTCTATTCAGGAAAAGCAACTTTCCACAGCATAAGGATAAATGCAGTTAGACAGATTAGAAATTAACTCTACGATAAAAAATGGGCGCATAAGGAAAAACTCTTAAGTTGCGATGAAAATTAATATATATAAACATAGCCATAAAGAAAAGCGTTTTCATAGGTATGTTTATATCATTAGTTCAGAAGGAGGGAATTATTTATTTTAGAGCTGGTGTAAAAGTCAATAAGACGTTATTCTTCTGTTTCAAATAGAAGCTCTTGCCCAATATGGGACATTCAGATAAAGTTTCCAAATTGCGGGTGTCCTATGGAGTTTCTTACCAATTTGACTCTAAATTTGAAAATAAATTATGTACATTTCAGAATAATTGCAATTTTTCTGGGAGAAACAAACTTTTCTGGTTAAGGAAGCTTCAGATAAGCTTGAAGAAGAAGAATGCGTGACATAGGTAATCGGACATTACAGTCAAGGCAATTGAATCAGAGACGTTGTAAAAGTGATGGTAAACGTCTAGGTGGCCTTATGAGTTAACTGTTCAAGAAATAATTACTAAAACGGTCTCAATAGTTCATTGAAAGATAACACTTCAAAATATAAGGGCAAATTATGGTTGTTTTCTGTAATTGTTAATAAAGATAAGACTATACTGTGATATAACAGACGTCTCCTAACACTTCTGCAAGAGTCACCAGAATGCAGTTCAGTTGCGGATTAATCACAAATGGTTAAGTGTTCCATATTTGCAGTTGATAGAGTTTGGTATGAATAACATAGGACTTAAAGGGGAAGATAAAGAGTAGTTGAAATGTATTTCATAAAATGATTGCAAATAGTTTTTCAATAAGTTCAAAGAGAACCATCGTTATACCAGATTTTAAAGTATTATTAAAATAGCTTACTTATGTTTTTTATTTTATATCGTATGGCGTACATTATATTGTATTTATTTATTTTTCATCCCTATAGTTTTGTTCTTTTTTAACACAAGGTAGAAAAATGTTTTGTACTTTTCCAGACTTTTAAAACGTATTTATCCATGGCAGTGCTTGGTAAAATGATAAAAGCAAAGTAGAATAAAATTTTCTTAGAGCATGAATGACATAGTGGGAAATTTTATTTATAAATTTTTTCATTGGTTTTGAATTATTCATCAAAGTTTTTTGTTATTATTCCCAATAAAAATATTTCTCGTTTTTGGACTTAAATCCTATAATTTATAAGATCGTTATCCTAGATATAAAAAATTAATCTGTCTGAATTGACTATTTCTACATTGTGCCGTCAAATAATATTAAATAAAACTACTAAAAGTTTCGTATATTTTAAGTATTAAAAGAATACAATGCTATTTTTTGTGGTATGGATTCGAATAGCAAATGAGCTTTTTAGCATGGTATTATTGATGCCTAGCACAAATTTGCATTAATTGGAAGGAGGTTTAGTGACTTCATTTTTGCGAATCATTCATCTCTAATTCATAAAAGCAGAGACCTACTTTCTGTTCCACGCATGGCTCGAGTGATATTCATCATGCGCATTGTATATGTTGGGATTTTTAAAAAAATCATTAAACGTTTAGATAAATACCAGTTATAACTATCTTACGGTCAAAAAGATATATAAGATTTTCTTTTTGGCTTTACTATTTTTTAACTTGCTTTATTTGGTCCTGGTTTGCACACTGAATTGAACTTGGAGTCTGGCTGTGTCTGAATTTTCTGTGTACAATTTTCAAATCCAACTACATCATACAAGCGTCTTTCAAGATCTAATTACTGAATACGAGATTATTGTCCCTTTGAAGTTTATTGGGAACTCCAATTATAAAAAAGTCATTTAAATTGTATACAATTCTTGCACGTTTCTTCTTAGAGAGTTCCCTGAATGAGTTTTGTCACGTATTACAACTATAAAAAAGTCATTTAAATGCTGTTCAATTCTTGCACGTTTCTTCTTAGAGAGTTCCCTGAATGAATTTCATCACGTATTCTTGTTATTTAAATATAAATTTGAAACTATTTCTGATTGCAATTGCATGTCAGTTAAACCAATTCCTATCGTGAGTTTAACGCTTTGAAGACAGCAGGTCTTCTTTGTGGGTACCTTTGACTGCTTTTAACAATTTTCACTCAATTTTAAGTGGATCATCACTCTCAAAAATAATCTTTTTGTACTTTTTTAAGATTTTTTTACTATTCTATTTCTGCTCGCGTGGCTAATTAATTAATGTGCTTCATTAATTGTAATCATTTATACAATAATATTAGAAAAATACTGAAATCTTGTGAATTTGACATCCACAAAGCCCCCAATAACAGTCAAAGAATCCCTGTTGCTTAGCGACGATGTACGTTATGATCCTAACCTTGCAGCTAAGCAATCTGAACGCTTTTTGAAAAAGCGATGAACTTTTATTGCATTTCCCATTATTAGTTAAGGAGTTTATAAATTCACTGGAAAATCTATAAATATTCAATTGTTTATTGCGTTGTTGTGTATTAAATTACCGTTATCACACAGTGTTTACAAGTAATATTTTGAATTTAAATAATGTATTATTTGTTACATTGCGTTGTGTCGTTATTATCAATTTTTTTCTATCCAGATTCAAACCTAAAAATAGAAGCAGAAACTGACTTTGTTTTTGTAATTCAAAATTTCTTTTAATTCAATCATAAAATTACAAATCCATTTACACACATACAAACTCAGTTACTAATATTATTTCGAATATTTAAACTTAACTAAAACACATGGTTAAGAACTCACGCGGAGTTCATTATCTAAACTAGATATCATAATCATAGTTTAAAGTAAGAAAATAGGTGGTACCGCACTAAAAAAGACTATTGACTGAAAAAATAAATTAAAAAAAACATAAACTTACTTAGGAAATTTCTATTATTAAGCCGGTCTATTTTCAGGACCTCGAAAACCTGGTACTTTATTCATTCAGCTTGATTTTCTTCATCTGGAATCGTGCTATAAGAGTATGCCTCTTCTTTTCCCGTCTAAAAACTCAAAGGATTTGATTATTTAAAATTTGTGATTGTACTGTTTATAGATTCCAGTAGAATGTCAGGCTTGAATAACCAACTAAGTCTTTCTTTAGTGGCGTGTGTCTTCAAATCCTACGTTAGAGCACTCCACTTCGTGAAAAGGGAGAAGATTTGGAATGATATGGTATACACTCTTATGGGTTATTGAATTAAATGAAAAGAGACTTCCAACCAGGGAAAAAATAATTTAATTAAATTGCAAAAATTATCCAGCCAGTGAATACTACAGCGTTTATCAAATTAAGTGGTGATTAGTGTTATACCTTGGTAATTAACATAATTATTTACTGATATTTATATGTAATATAAAAAATTTGGAAGTTTATTACATTTACCGTAGCGTACTCATTATAAAGAGGTTGAGATGTCTTTTAAAGCTGGTTTGAAAACATCTTTTCCAAATGACTCTATCAAATATCTTAGAACCGAAACAGAAATTCAGGTTTTGATACAAATTGTTTAATAACATTTCTTATAAAATAAATCGGGAAAGAAAAGAGGATTAAACTGTAAAAATTAATGATCCATTGCAAAATGACTACTTACTTGCAATCAATTTGTGAATAAAATTTAGAATAATTAATTGATCTATTTTAAACAGATTTTATTTTGGCAAAAACAATGTAAAGTATTGAAAAAGGGCTAAAGAAAGTTTAGAATAACAGGCAAAAATATATTTTGAAAACTTCAAATCTTAAATTTTCTCTTGGTAATATTGATGAAAAAGTGAATATGAATACCAAATGTTGACAGAGCAAGAAGTAATCTATGAAATTTATTAGCAATTTCATACGAATAAATTTATTTTTTAGGAACAAAACAAGGAAAATTTTCTTAATGTATACCAGAATTCAATACAAAATTTGTAAACAAAAATTTATTTCGTTCGAAGATTTTTCAAATCAAGTAATGTCACGTGGAGATTACATTAGAAAATTATTTTTCTTAAAGTGAATGATGTTAACGATGAGCTAGCATGACAGAGTACATATCTAATAAGTGCAAATATAAGAAAATCTGGAAAACTATAATTATAAATTCCATAATAGTCTAAATAATTTTAATAAATAAATTTTCAAGGAAAAATATCTACTTTTTTAGAATATAGGCTTAGCTTCTTTTGACGTGAAAGTGCTTCTTATAAATTCTAATAATATAGAATGTTTTCTGTGTCCAGGTCACTAGGTTAACAAAATATAAAAATTATTTATAAGTACTAGTTAATATTTAATTTAAAATTCTATTCTGTTTTGGTAAAAAAAATGTATTCTTGGAAATAACAAGCAAGGCTTTATTTTACTTTTAGCATTTGTGATCATTTCTTATTTTTCAATATTTTTTACTCCAGATATGAAACTTATGCCATTATTTAATACATTGGTCATAAAATACTTACTGAAATAATCATACATAAGAGCCATTGTCATTTAAATTTTTAAAATGAACGATTGTGTTATTACTTTTATTCTAAGTCATCACGATGTTTTTCAAACTCTTAAGAAAGAAATTATATTGTTAATGTAATTATATTAATAAATAATCTCACAAATATTTATTTTTTAAAATTAAAACATGATTTTTGGATAAAAAATAATCAAAATTTATCACATTTCCTGTTACGAGTTTGTTACTCTTTCTTAGTATTTTACGATTACTCTTAAAATTTTCGTCAGTTTTTCAGTCTAAGAAAAGATATTTTTAAGCTTTCCTATGATATGGTAATACATATAATTACATTAAGCCAATATATTTTGGAAAATAAATTATTTGTGGTTAATGATTTGAGCAATAAAAAATTACTCTATATTATATACAGTTTAACTTTATATCACAGAGTTTATATTGAGTGAGTATATATCATTCTATATACTTCATTTTTGCTAGTTTTTAGAAAAATCTAAAAGTTTGCTTTTATTTAAAAAAATTTTGTGTATTCTGTTAGTATTAATGAATGATTTTGTGGATTATAATTGAAACTTGTTGAATGTTTTAATTGAACATATTTAAACATTTGCGGGAATTATTTTGTCATAAAGTTTTATTAAAAATAAAAACTGTTGCATTTTTCCATCATCAAATGATTAATTTATATTTTGTAAAAGCGAATTAAATAAATTTAATTTAAGACATGTAAAATGTATCCTCGCAATTTGTGCTCTCAAATCTATTTTATGTATGGACATTTAATTGCGAGGAAAATTCATTGAGGAATTGGTTGGACAAAGGAAAATAATTATATTCTTGATATGCATTTATAATTTAAGTGCCATCCATTTACTTTCATGATAAATTTATGTTAATGAGACAGTACATTTTCTCTCCATTCATTGTCCACAAAGGATTACGTTTGCAAAAGCTTATATTTGTGATAACAGACAGTTATTATCTTAAATATAAATTTAGATAATAGAAGTTAAATTCAAAAGATGTGTAGTTTAAAGGTAAATTTGATGTATTTTTAAAAATCATATATCTAGATTTTTTATTTAATAAAGTAATCTAAAGAAAGTGAAAATAAAAAATTTTCAATTCGAATTTTATTTACTTTAATAAATTAATGAAATACTTTTTTGTAGTAGTTTTTTTTAATTTAGGAAAGTTCTATTAACTATGTTCAGCATAAAAATATCAAGAATGTCGTACTACATGTTTTTAATTTGAAGTTGATTTTCAAAATAGTTTATACACTTAAATATAAAAGTCAATTGGCAAACTGAAATACTTCTTCTAGGCATTCTCATGAAAACATGTACATTTGTATAATATTAGATAATTACAAAATTGTATTATAAAAGTAAGCAACCAATTTGTAATTAATTTCAAAAGTTTTGCAGAAATTTAAGAAAATTGCTGTAGTGTTTTTAATTTAAATTATTTTTAGAAGTTTATGGAACTAAGCATCTCTAGTTACATTATAATTACGCGGTAAGGCTCCTTGGAGTTAGATACCGGGGAGTTCGCTGGAGTCAACTGTCAACTTTATTAATAACATAATTTGCATAGATTTGACTGTAAAATAAGATATAAACCATATCCCTGTATTAAATATGTACATCATTGATTAGCGTTAAATAATTTAAATAAATTAGACTTTAAAAGCTAAAATCACTTAAAAAACTCTAAATCATTTAAAAATAACAAAAATTAATTAAAATTACTGTAAATTATAAAATTAAATTCTTTGTTGCTCTAAAATATTCTTCATAATTGTTGAACATCTTACAAATTATTAATATAAACAAAACTGTATGTTCTCATAGATTTCATTTAGCAAATTTTTTAGCTGAAAACATCAATGCATATTTTCTTTATATGCTATGCTTTATATATCTTTTCATGCTATTAGTTTATACTTTCAGAACATATCTATAAAATATTTTATGTTTTCTTAAATAATATAATTATAGGACAAATAATAAGGTAACTTGTAGTTATATAAAATTATATAACTATGAATACATAAAAGGTTATATATATATATATATATATATATATATATATATATAATATATATATATATATATATATATATATATATATATATATATATATATATATATATATATATACATATATATATATATATAGATTTCTTACTTTGATTTTACCTATAATCAGCATATGTCAGGACTTAAAATAAAGTAAGTATTGTTGAAACGTATCAAGAAAAATTATTAAATACTTCATTTATTATTAGTTTTTAAAATAAATTCTTATCAAAAGAATAAATAAATCATTGAGTTAAACATCTCATGATGACATGAATTGGTAATATTTTTAAATAATACATATTTTACTCTCAGTTATTTTCTACAATCTTGACTCAACATCAAAATTTCCGTTAAAATATGAAACAATTACAGAAAAGATTATTCCTAAGAGAGAGAGAGAGAGAGTGAGTGAGAGAGAGAAAGAGATTATTATAAATAAATTTAATTTGAGTCTCGTATCTATTAAAATAGCATTGCTATTATATACTTACTGTTTTAAAATTAATTTGAATACTAACAAACGTCATATTCTTATAAGATTTAAATCTCATAAAAATTGATTAGAAAAGAATGAGTTTACTTTTGAGATCTAAATTAAAGCTTTTATATCACTACATTTTGTTTTAACAAATTAGAATCAGGGGAACTGTCATGTAATTTGCATTTTACCTCTTTCAAATCTTATCCTATAATGCTTTTAATTTTCATTAAATACTTACAATACATTTGAGTATCCCATAAGACATTACGTTGCAATCACACATATTATTTCGTAAAGAATTTTTCGATGGTAAAACAAATACTTTTAAAAAAGATTTGTTCTATCAATTAGAATAAATTTCATACGTTTTAATAATTTAAAAATATAAATTTATTTAACAATAAATTTAAAGATAATTACTTGTAAATCATAAACATTTACATGATAAATTGATCAAGAATGATTGATAAATTTTTTTCTATTTATTGAATATAATGATAACTAAGATAACTCTTCTTTATATATAATGTTTAAGCGTGTAACATAGGTACTAGAAATCTTAATAGTAATAAGTAAAAAAGATTAAAAAAAGCAGGAAAATGAATATCAGAGGTTATTTTTAATTTCTTTTAGGTAAAAGAAGTTACCAGTTGAACAATAATTTACCTAATGAAATAGTAAAAACTGTTGCCTTAGTAATGAATTTATATTCCTTATTTATTTTATCAGGAAGTTTATATAATTTACTTTGTTATGATCTTAAAAGAGTCGAATTATAATAATTAAACAAATGGCAGGAAATAATTTGAATAATTATGGATCAAAATGAAATGGAAATTACTAACCTAAATATCTAAATCTTCCAATTAAAAATACAATTTTCATCTCTACGGGCAGTTAGTTTTGAAAGAAATGAATAATTAATAGCCTGCCCTTGTACACTTTGGATTCAGTACAGGAGAGCGGCTCAACACGAGTAGGTGAAAAGTGCATTACGTGTTCTTACGGTAACTCTTGTTTACGCTTTGAATAAATATATGCGTGACTTTAAATATGATTTCAGAAGGCAGTTATGTAATGAACTTACCTTTTAAAAGGCAAATTTTTAAATATTACTTTGGCATTCTTCTAGGCGAAGTATATTTATTAAAATTTTATGCTGCTTTTTAATCACGTAGAGTTCTCGTCTGTTTAAGCAATTTTTTTTATTTATTTCCAAAGGCAGGTCAAATATAAAGAAAAACACAAACAAAACACATGAAAACCAAAACGTATAATAGTATTCAGAGGAAACATTTTTCAAATGTATTTGTGTTCTTAAAAGAGAGAGAAACGTTTGATGAAAATTTATTCCTTTTTAGTAATTTAGAGTCAGTTATTTTGCTGAAGTAATCTATTTATTAATTTAAGACAAGACTTGCATTATTTAATATTTGCCTGTGAAAAATATTTAATAGATGAAAGACATTTTGTATAGTAAAATATATTATGCACAAAATGATAAAAAGGAATTGCAAAGAAATATAGGATTTTCATAATTCTTTTAAAATACAAAATATTTAATAATCATGTATTCAAAACCTATATAACATTTAGACAGTTGAAAAGTATACAAGGTTATTGATAAGAATTAAAATTTTACTTTTATTTTAATATTTATATTTTATTTGGAATTTCACATACCATATAACTGAAGTACACAGTATGTATATAATATTAGTATATACGTTGTTTATGTGATACAATGTAGTATAAATTGGATTAGGTTGTACAAGTAGTATGTAATTCAAAGCTTTTCATTTGAAAATTTTTCAATTAAGACCTTTAAGTTGACACAATAATTTTTCTGTTATGTTTGCAAGATAAAATGAATGGCAGAGTATGAATTACGATAACAGTTTAAACGTTTTATTTTTAAGCATCAATAAATATGTTTTAAATCTTTGAAAGAGAAGTTTAACTTCATTATTGTATTTAAATTTGGTATTAAATTTTTAAAATGTGCAAATAAAAATGTCTATTTATGTACTAATTTTCAAAATTAATATTAATTCTTTAAAATAATAATTTTCGTATTAAAATATTATACATTTAATTATAATTTAAGATATATTTCTTATTGGTTTCAGCTGTTAAAAGTAGGGTTTAATTTCCTAAAAAAAACACTGTATATATCTGCGGTAAAAATATTAGTTTCATAAAAAATATAATTAAATCGATTGTATCGCCTTGACAGTACGCTGTGTAACGAAGCAACATCACTTTTAGAGGAGGCAAAACAGTGTGTAATACGAAGTTATTTCTAATCGCTTATAAGTTCTTAAATAGTAGTTAAAATTTAAGCAAATTGTAAATTCTATATTATATTCATTAATTTTTTGAGCCCATTTTGAATTATATATATATATATATATATATATATATATATATATATATATATATATATATATATATATATATATATATATCTATTTTATATCTATCTAAATTTAAAATCATTAAAGGATTATATTATTTTAAAATAAAGTATAAGCATTATTAAACTATTTAAGTGTATAAAAAATATTGTTCAAACTTTGCTCATGATATATTCATTGAACATAAATACTGCAAATAAACATTTAAAATAAGCAAACATGTTTGATATAGTATATAGTATTTAAGTAATTCATTAGTGCTTGAATGATTAGCATATGGACTGAACTGAATTTTGAAAGTATTGTTTACAGAAGAGCTTCATATTAAGGTTTGTGCATTTACAAAGATGTCTAAATCTCTCTTTTTTTGAGGAAATTCTTCAATTTGCTATAGTATGTTAAGTTACTGAAAAGATATCAGATCTCAAAGTCCATTCGTATCACTCTATTAAAAATTAGAACAAAACATCGTTATTTTGATATAAGAATTACTCCCTTATACTATATGAATTATAGAAGCACAAGCCTAGTGCTATTCGTTGATATATGCGCGTTCAGAATTTAAATTGTAAGTATTTTCCTGAGAGCATTTAAGAATCATTGGATTAATGTTTTAAAGCTATTTTTGAAGTGGAGCCTTATACATTGATTATTAGTTATGGAAAACATTTAATTTAAAAAATGATATTTTAGCTCATTGTTGCCAATTATTATGAATACGTTCCTTAGAGCGGTACAAAGCATTCAACCCCGACCAAACAACAAGTGATGAACATTGCACTTCTGTTTTTTAGTATGCAGTCTGTTAGAGTTGGTACTTGAGAATTATCTAGATTTGGTTTCTTGCCACGCATGAATATGATTTAAAATCAGTGGTGACTTTCAAAAACACAGTTAAATTGGATGTTGATATTCTTAACCCCGGATTGGGGTTGTTTTAATCTATTTTCTATGTTGAGTCAAAATTGCAAGATCTTCCCATGTCACTATTCTCAGAAAGATGTTTCTAACAAAGCATATTAAGTTTCCTCAAATGATCACAGAGGAATTACATATACTCGTGAAAAACATATTTCAATTGCTTTAGTAGCAATTATTATTTAAAGATACCATCTCTCTGATATTGATTTGGACTTTCCACATTTTCAGTTGAGTTAGTAGAACGATCTGTGATTAAAATTATTTCAACAAACACTATATGTAAATTTCTAATACATATTGTATTCGTGCTTAAGGTAACATAGAATTTTAAAGTATCTATGTATTTTTCACTTTCTAGAAATTTTTTCTAACTGTTATAAAGTCATATGATATTAGACACTGATTTACCAATTAAAATATATATCAATTGTTACAAATTTCTTTCGGTATATATATAATAATTTCATTGTTGAGATAGATAAATAATAATATTAAAATCTAATTCCCATTTATTATAGAGCTAGTTACTATTCTTCTCTATTTCATGTAAATTACACTCTTTTGAAAAAATACATGAAAGCATTAAGGAGGAGATTTTTTTAATGAAATTAAATATGTGCACAGTTCATGCGTATGATGACAAAACGCTTTTATAATTTGTATAGTTATAAGACATCATAAAGTAATTCACTGATACACCGGAAATTTTATACAAAAGCCATTTTAATTAGAAATTTATTAAAAGATTGGCTTTGAAATTGTTTTTATTGAACACAGTTAATTATTTGAAATGGAAAATTTGAGTTCCAGTACTTTATTGTCGTATATTATTTTCTGTCATCTACAAGATTTGAGTCTTCCCGTTGTCAAATGGGTGCTCCAACATAACTCAAGGTTTTATTTATACTTTACAATCACTACTTTGAAAGACCTATGGGGTGTTTTATATGAAATAAAATTGAAAACTAATGTAATGCAAACTTGGAAGAATTTTTTAATTTAGCCCTGTATCAACACTTAAAGGAACTGAAATTTGCAAGATTTCGATTATCAATGGCAATTTTATGTCCATTTTTAATTCATATTTTTTAGCAAATAATTTAAGATGATTAGTAGGAAGGAATTTGCAAAATCACCCACTGAAGTTTCATGCAGTTATCTGCAAAGTGTTACAGATATCATTATTAATTCTTTAACTAATGTTGTAACACATAAATACATATGCTTGGATTTTTTTAAATCAAAAGAAAATTTGCAACGATTAGGAATTTACGCAGTTAAACTGTTGATTATCTTTTGAACTTCATATAAAATATTATTTTCAATTTTGCTGCCTTATATGTTTCTTAAGAAAAGTAATAAAATAGTGAATACTTCGCAACGGAGTTCATATGTCCTCCTCTGAATACTATTAATTTAATACTAACAAAATTACAATAATTCAAATAACTTTCTTATTATAGTAAACAATCATATTAACAACTACGTATACTCAATCCAATCAATAAATTCCACACAAAAGCATGCTACAACGAGACATCTAACAATAATATTTCATATTAAAGGGAACAGAGATAATAATGCTCTCAAATTTTTTTCCATTATAAATGCCATTTTCCTTATAAGTTAAATTGAAGGATTTAACTTTATTTTCATAAACTACATTCTCTTATTTATGCGAATTTTATAACTGAAGCTAGTCATTTAATGAATCTTAGACGTAGTTTATTGTTTTATATTTCCAGTAAATCTTTTGATAAGGAAGATGATTGAACATATTAATCCTATTTCGATAAAAAATCTAAAATTTTTGATGGTAAATGCATAATGCGTATACCATATAAAATGTGCTAATGTGCTTTAAATTCCTTGTATTCATAAATAGGAAATGAATTACTGTATTTTGTCGATTGAAAATGTTCATAGTAAATATCTCTCTTTAAGTATTATATGCAATACATTTTCTCTCTCTCTCAGTGATTTTATTGCGTAATCTCTTACCCTCCAATTTTCATTAAATTTTAAACAAAAACATAACATTTCTGAAAAAATGTTCCTAAGAATATTTTAAATTTTTAATGTATATATATATATATATATATATATATATATATATATATATATATATATATATATATATATATATATATATATATATATATATATATAGTTCATATATATCATATACTATATACAGCCTTAACTATTCATCCGAAAATTCTGAAACTTTGGGTATCCCTTAAAAAAGAGATGGGAAAGACATTTAGCAAAAAAAAAAAAAAAAATCAATTATTATCAATTATTTTATTCAAGAATTGCACATTAGCTTGTAATTACGCCACGTCATGTTCGATATGATGACCATCATTGTCAGCCACCCTCTGAAATTTCAAAATGGCATGTTCTACGGCAGAGCGCAGTGAGTGCGTCGAAATATTCAGCACATGGCGGAAAATGCTAGTTTTAAGATCAGGCAACGTTCTTGGGTTGTGACGGCCTACCAGATCTTTCAAATATCCCCACAGCAAAAAATCGCATGGATTAAGGTCTGGGGATCGGGCAGGCCAGGCAATACTGAAGTGTCGGCTTATGACTCTTTCTTCTGTAAAATGTGTTTTGAGAACATCTTTCACGCAATTTCCAATGTGTGGAGTCGCACCGTCTTTCATAATGGTCGTTTGTCCAAGGCATTGACGTGATTGTAGAGCCGGAACAACTGCGTTCTTTAACATCATATCGCGCCTTAGTGATAGTGTATGTCACTGTACCTGATGGAGTTATTTCCTCGAAAATGTACGGCTCCAGAATAAAAGTTGCATTAAATCCACACCATACCGTTACTTTTGGGGAATGTAACGAAACGTCTAGGGTAGAGCGGGGGTGTTCTGTGGCCCAAATCCGGCAGTTATGCGTATTTACCGAGCCATCCAAATGAAAATGTGCTTCATCGGACCACAAAATGTTCCAAGGCCATGCAGAATCGACCTGACACCGAGCAAGAAACTGCAATGAGAACGTTTGCCGTGCATCAAAATCCTCTGGAAGCAACTGCTGAACAAGGGCGATTTTGTATGGATCTCATGGACAGTAGAATGTGGCCTATCCAACACTTTTGCGACACGGCGAACACTACTGCTACACATAAAGTTTGACGCTGTGTTCTTTTCCACTTGAAGCGCAACCTTCTCAACGACTTCTGAAGTAACTAATTTTCTTCCTCTTCCAGGACGAACACCCAACTATCTCGTTTCTTCAAATTTCTTTATCATTTTTCTTAAACCTTTAGATGTCATTGGACCTGTTCGAAGGCCGTTCAAAGTCCGAAATTTCTTTAAGGCTGCTGGTGCTGAATCATCATTTTGATAAAATAGTTTGACTAACAAAGCACGAGATTGTAAACTCAACGTCATTTTCTGTCACGAACACACTCGCATAAATTCTTCAGTGAATGCTTTCACTTTTATACTCGTCAGTTGATAAGTGACGTTGTGCAAAATTTTGCATATGCTGTCGTTTTACATTAATACGACATTTAGAACTTATTTTTTTTTTGCTAAATGTCTTTCCTATCCCATTTTTAGGGGTACCCAAAGTTTCGGAATTTTCGGATGAATAGTTACGTCTGTACCCAGCAAACACAAAGATGCCGGGCATCCATCGGGCCGCTGCTGTCAGCCGCCTTGGCCAGCAGCGGCCCGCCGCTATTTGGCCTCGTCGGCTCCGTCAATAAAGTGGTCGTCGTCATTGCTGCTGGGCCGGCAGTACGGTCCGCTGTTGGCCCAACGCTGGGTGGCCAGCAATGCCGTATTGGCCGTGTGTGGTCCGTATAATTGCCAGCACATGCCCGTATACGGTTATCCGTCGGGCCTTTGCAGTTTGGCCGGCAGTGGCCGCTTTAACCGACGTGGAGCCAATTATAACTTTGATTTTATTTCTACAGATTAAAATGAAATATTTACCCATTTTTTAATTGCTAAGAATTTATATATTGTAAAGTTAATATTGAAATATATTGGAAATGCATTAAATTGAATCTGCTTTGGTTATTTAGAGATGCCGCTCTCTTTCCATAATCGTCCCATTTTATTTCTTAAGAAATAATTATATATAAATTAAAACAATTTCAAAAATTTTAATTTTCAACTTTTATTATAATGAGCTTATGAATATTACAGTTTATTTTTGTTAAAATAAATTTTAATATATATATATATTAATAGTATAACATTAAATATGTTTTTATTTCTTAAGAAATAATTATATATAAATTAAAACAATTTAAAAAGTTTGAATTTTCAGCTTTTACTGTAATGAACTAGTAAATATTAGTTTATTTTTGTTTAAATAAATATTTATATTAGATTTGATTATTTTCTAAAATATTTTTTCTAATTGAATTCATTTATATGTTGATTATAATCATGTTTTACCAATTTGTTAAGATTACTTTTGAATTAGCAGTTATTATTTATTTTTATTCAATAAATATTTTAATATATCTATAAGAAATTTTCACTTCATTGTTAACAGTTCTGTTGTTAAATTCAGCGCATGAACATATACATAAAATTCTAACTCAATTATTTTAAGATATTTGTTTTATTGTATTTTTGTAAAGCATGCAACACACTTAACTAAACACACATAAACTGAACTTTTTATATTAGATAATTTATATTATATCAATGATATTTTTATTAATGATGGCTCAGAACGAGACAGATCCAGTATAATTTTTTTTTATTTACAATCATAAATCCATTCACATTATTTATTTACAGTTTTTTTAATTAAAAAGTTTTCTTCTTTTGTTCTTTCCTCCTTCCCGATCTGGAGCATTTCGAAGCCAATTTCTTACATACTCTTCTATTTTGTGTTGCGAAATGCTAGAATATTCTCTTTGCTGTCGAACACTTACTGAAAATAAAAATAAAATTAAATTAATACAGGTAACATCAATTCAGATTACTTTTTGTAACCTGTAATAAAATAAATTCAGAATTATTTAAAAAAATAATTACAGAAAAGAAAAATCTTTAACAAAGATAATTTTTGTAGTAAATTACATTTTTTTCTGTTTGCTTTATATTTAAATATATTGATAAAATTTTTAAAAACAATACAATTTTCACTAAGAAATAAATCAAGAATTTCTTGTTTAAATAAATGCTGGAAGTTATCCTTTTATATTGAATTGGTGCATAAGTTTTCACTTTAAATTTCAGTGATCAATATTAATTTTGTATTTTCTCTTAGAAATGAAAGAAATATTTTAATATTTGAGCTCCTCATTATTCGCTTATATTTTGGCACTATTTTCTTCTATTATAACAAGTCTAGGCTCTAAGTATTGTATAAATAGTTCGTTTACCAATAGCAAAATATTTATGAATATCGGACTAGTTGTTGTTACAATTCCATTCTTTTTAATAATTTTACAAGAACTATGAATTCTAGGAAAAATGTCAATCTACATAGACAGTTTTAAAGAACTGAATTTTTGATATTAAAAAAGGTCTTAACATTTAACAAAGTAAAGTCTTTTAAGAAAAATAAAATATAATAAATTACCTTTTTATAGAAAACTCATAAATCAGAAGAAAAAAGATAACATTTCTAATATTTGTTTTTGCATATTAAAACACAACTTCAGAAAATGAATTTCCAGTTCTTACTGCAATAAGCTTATAATGAAGTCATCGAAGTGTTACAGTTCGTTTTTATTAAAAAAATTGAAATAAAAATATATTATATTTATTTGTGTATATTATATATAAATGCATGTAATTTTTCATCTTTTACAAATTTGTTGTTCAGCAGATTATTTTTTTCACTAGTTATTTTTATTTATTTTTTTAGTTAATAATGTTTCTATAAGAAATTTTGGATTCTTTGCTAAATTTTTAGTAGGAAAGTATACATTAAAAGCCAAGTAAATGATAATTTCAAAGTGCCATACTTTCGAAGAATTACCTAAAAAAATATTTTCCCATTTAAAAAACATTTATATTTTAATTTACAACCAACACACAAGCCAATCATTGCAATAGTTAAAGTAACACAATCATCAATTCAACAGTTAAGGGGTTTGATTCTCATCTTAATTGTGAAATTAGTGATGGAGTACACACTTTTTACTGTAGATATTAGCCCTTGCATGCAAAATATACCAAAAAGTGACAATCTATCAACCAGTTAAAATAAATCAAAGAGAATATTGCAATAAAATTGCCAAATAAAGTTGCAACATTAGGTAATTTAATTAAAAAATTGCAATTCTTTTGCAAGCATAAAAAGACAGATAAGTTTTATAATCCCTTTAACTATCATTGAAATCAGGTGAAAATATTCTGCAAGTATTTTTTTGTCAAGAGTAATATTTTTAGAATAAAAAAGCAACACAAATTTTAAATATATTTAAATAATTCAAATAGAAACAGAAGTAAGTTATTATTAAAGACCATTTTGTTTTAGAAAAAAATTAAAATCCCTATCTTATATATGTTAATTAAGATTTATATATACCCTAACAGATGTACATTAATTTTAAGGAAGCAATTATCTTGGACATAAAAGGATTAATTTGACAGGAAGAAATACCAGTAAAATATATAGTAAATGAGAATGGTCAATTTCCATTCAATAATTTTGCATTAACAGGAATTTTGGTTGCAATTGGCAATCAAAACTGCCCAGACTTGTGACATAGGAATTTATAATTTGTTAAAGTATTTTCTATTATTTTGAGGAAAATTCAATGTAATAAATAAAATAGAAAAATAATAATTACATGAATGATTATTTAAAATATAAATTCTATTTAATTACCAGAAATCAGTTGTAAAATTTTCTGGAATTCTTGAATCGAAGTTTTTTGTGGACTTCCCTTCCAATTCATCTTTTGTGCAAGATTATTGATTAGAAGTTTTGATAATATTCTTCTTGTGCACTCATTTTCATCCTTACCACCCAAAGTTGACAAGACTTTAACCTAAAGAAAAATATTTTATTCTTTTTTAAATCAATGACATTTATAATCCCTTACAAAAACAGAAACATCAGAAAATCTATGGATAGTATTCACATTTAAATAGGTATAAGTTTAATCCACCAAAATATTTCGTTTTTAGCTAATAAATTTAATTATTTTAATTTATTAAGTTTTTGGAAAATTTAAATACAGATACATTTAAATACACAAATTATTTAATTTAAAATATAAATTTGAGTTGAAAATATTTTTGGCTTCAATGCACATTTATAAATTACAGTATACCTCTTAAAACATAGTAAATTGTTAATTCTTATCTAAAGTAATGCTCATTTATTGCACTATGTGATAAAATATTTTTTTCATTTTTATAAGTTAAATTTATTTATAATGTTTACTAACATACAATTTAAAATGTTTTTCTAAGATGATAAAATGCATTTATATACGCATGATAAATGCTTCAAATAATTTTAAGCCAGGAATTAATTTTAATTTGTAAAAATATTAAATTGTAAATTTAAAATTTTTAATTATTTATTAATTTTCTTAAAATTACCCAAGTAATCTCTTTGATAATAACCTTTGATATAACGAAAAAACTTTGATTGAAAATAGTGATAATAATTTAATTATTTTAAAATAATTTCACGATTATAATAGAAGGAGAAAAACAATTTATGGTGTATAATTCATATTTTATAGTTTGAAAAATCATATACTCTGAAAAAATTAAATAAAAAACAGTTAATGAAACATCCCAGTTAAAGAACTTATTTTTAGCCTAAAAAATGAGTAAAATGTGTATAACAATTAAAAAGGTTGCAAATAGTATATATATATATATATATATATATATATATATATATATATATATATATATATATATATATATATATATATATATATATATATAAATTTAATAATATATATATATTAATTTTATATATATATATATATATATATATATATATATATATATATATATATATATATATATATATATATATATATATATATATATATATATATATATAATTAAAATATAAAATAGTGATAGAAATAAATTTTTTGACAACAAGACCTTTTAATAATGAAATATCATTAAGTATGAAACTTAACACGCTTTCTACACTGTAATTATACCTATTTTTATATCAGACACAAACCTTCATTACTTCTACATTTATCACAAATCTCCTTTGAATCTGTATTTCTGAATCTATACTTTTGCTGCACAAACCTTCTTCAATTGTATCTGCTGCGAGTGGTTCAATGTCACTGTCATAGCGATAGTATATTAACTTTTTATTTGTCTTTTCATAATTGGCTGGAAATATATTAAAATTATTGTAATTTATCAAAAGTATGAAAGTGAAAAATTAAATACTAATGTGTAATTAATAGAACACTTTTATACCAATTATATTAAAAATGACAATAGATCAGATTGCCTGAATAAGAATATGCCTAAGCATTTGTTTTTTTTTACTTATATACACATACTTGCTATATAGTCATGAAAACATACATCAACTTGGCAATTTAAATGTAAAATATTCTGTGACAAGATAACAAAATTTATTTATGCTCCTTCAATAAAATATGGAATATTTTTATGTTTCCTTTTTTAATTAATATAATATCGCAAAATGGCTCACAACCTAATAAAAACTTTCTGCTTAATATAGCCAGAAAGACAATCATTATAGCAGTTACCTTACTTCAATAATTTGACACTATCAGTTATTAAATTATTCAACTTTGAATTAACTAAGTAGTTGATACATTTAAGCGATTTTTTATAATTTTATTTATAATTGCAAGATAACAAGTAATGAGATACTTCAAAATTTTGTATTTCTAATAATTAAGATAATTTAGGAATAAAAATTTTAAAATCAATTAATTTATAAATAAAAACATTCATTAATCATTAATCATCGATGAAAACAATTAAGAATATTTTAAAGCGAATTTGCGAGCAACAGAGTTCTAAATTATAGACTTGGTCAGAATTTAAAAGCAAAGTTTCTGTCTAAAATAATATTTCACGAATAAAATCTATGTTAAACTTCAAATCAAAACACAATGAGAACTTTACATTACACTTGAAACAAAAAATAATTTATACAAACAAATAAATTTTAATGAATTTAAAATAACTTACTTTTTATAAAACTGAAAACGAAAAAAATTTTTTCAATACTCTCACAATCTTACTGAGTTCTGAACACCAATATTCTCGCATAACCTAATCAATAGTTCTCAAAGCTTATAGTGGGAGTATTCAAAATAATACTATTGGTTAAAATTGCTTGGCAATCAATTCCATGCAATGTGAGTTTACCAATTTTGGCGTAATATTTCACAAAAATAAATGTTCTAACACCATGAGTCCTTTTGTATTCAACACAAAAAGTGTGCTTTCTGTTTCCAACCACCTATTTCGTTGATCAGTATCTACATACAATTACCCCCGGAGTTTTTGAGCACGGGTGGAGGAAGAAAAGAGCTACTTCAAATGGTCGCCGAAAATGACACCGGAATCCCACTTTTACGATCTTATCAGGTATTGAGGGAGAATATTTTACCCCTCTTCCGCATGATATTGAGGAAAACATACATTTCAGAGTATGGTTTTTAATTATCACAATAATAATTTTATTATTAATCATAATAAAAAAGTATGCATTGCCTCGCACACACATTGAATGATTTTAGTTTTCCATTAAACGGTCAAAAATAATTATGAATGTTTGAATAAAATTGGATACATGAATTATTAAAAATGTATGTATCTATCATTTCAATTGCCTGTATAAATGAGCGTGAGGTTTGTAAATTTCATTTTAATAATATTAGTCAATTTATTAAGATTGTAGTTCATTTATTAGTTTTTCAATAGCTTTTATTCCCTTACAAAACGTGGGTCAGTACCCACGTTTTGTAAGGGAAAAAAAGCAAACAGCCTGTATACATATACATATATATATATATATACATATATATATATAATATATATATATATATATATATATATATATATATATATATATATATATATATATATATATATATATATATATATATATATATATATATATATATATATATATATATATATATATATATATATATATATATATATATATATATATATATATATATATATATATATATATATATATATATATATATATATATATATATATATATATATAAATATAAATGAATCTTACATATATATAAATGACACATATCTTACATATGTGTCACATATATATATATATAAATGAATCTTACAACTTTTTTATATTTGTATTGTTGTATAGTATCCTCTGTTTTGTTTTAAAAGTATTTTGTTTTCCGATTGAATTCTTCCAAAATAAAAGTCTTTAAAATAACTTCGTAAAATTTAATGTATAAAAATTCAAACTAAACACAATGTTAAAAGAAATTTTTAAATAACAAAGTGAAAATATTTATAAAGCTACCACCAATATTACATTTATGATTATAATATATTTATATATGAGTCGTATCTCTCAGTTCATTATATTTTTTACATTTTCTTCAATATAGTAAATAAATATCTAGGTGTTTGTAGAAGTATATATATATATATATATATATATAATCTCATATAACTTGCAGAATAATTTGAAAGAGGATTGACTTTGTTTTAAAATACTGTGTTATTCTCATGAACATGTTATCTTTCTTACTGTTAAATTTTTAATTTTTATAATAAGAAATATTAATTTTATGAAAATTTAATTTCCTCTAATTTTGGGTATAATTTTTGGTATTCTGGTTTCAGTATACATATACTATATATATAGTACAATTTATAGTATTTCAATCCTATAATCTATACTTTTAAATGAAAATAGCGAATTTAAAATTAAAATAAATATAGCCGTTTTCCCAATCCAAACGGCAGGAATATAACATGCATTATTTACAGAAACCATTTCTGCTATTCGTATACATATGCCCTAAAGTAAGAAAATTTAATTCCTTTCTCGACAAGGAAGCTGTTTCCCGCTCTGTCATAAAACAGCGGTATTCTTAAGGGGAGAAGATTTTCCAAGAATTTCCCCTATCTTAGGTTACCGTAATGTAAGATGAAAATAGCCAAGTTTGGCATTAAAAAATATTGGCGTTGTACAGTAATATTATAGGTGGCGTTATGCTCAGAGCTTGATTTTCAGAAATAATAGAGAATTTGAATAAAAATTAAGGATTGTTATGTAAATATTAATGAAATAAAAAGTGAGGTGTGAAAATTCTAATAAGTACGTGCTATTCACTTGCTAAACATTAACAATCATAAAAAGCTGGCTTAAAAAAATAATAATCCCTTGAATACTGTGAAAAATTCTAAAGAAATTCAGAAAGGACTTTCTTTTGAAATTGTTCGACAATTGCTAAAATTAGCTACATTACATATAATCTTTCCAATTCGAAGAAATTTTTTTTAATGCAAAAAAGCAGTTTTTGCTAATTATATTCAGTAGAAGTGTTTATTATATTACTGTCTTTTAAGCACTGTTATATCATATTATATATAGCAGTTTTTAACGCTATATAATATATAAACAGTAAACTCTATATAATATATAAACAGTTTCACTACTATATAATATATAAACAGTAAAAACCTGTATTTTCTGAAAAGTAGGTTTTTTTGCTGTCAAAAACATAGAGTTATGAGTTAAATTTGTTTGCAGCACAGTAAAATTTGTTTTTATAAAAAAGTGGTTTTTGCCTATAAAATTAAAAAAATTTCTGTGAAGTTAACAGATAATTTTTGTATTGAATTATACTTGTAATGTTTCCGATGTTTCTATGATTGATCCACACAATTTAATAAACACCATCTCAATCGACACATTTAATATTTGGCAACACGAGGCCCATTTACTTCGTGGTGGCCATCTTCAGATCTTCCTTCTTACTATCGGAAAGTAGTGAGTTCGAATCCAGGTATAACCAAAGATCCATCGTATTTACCACAGGCGATTAGGGCGCTTTAAACAAGTCATGATTGCAATATCAACCGAAGCAAAGAGTTAGGATATCGCATGTATTGGAGAATAATGCTTATAAGTTACGATGATTACTACTCGGATGCTGTCTATTTGACTGGTAGTGGCCAATTATGGGCTTAGGAGTACATATCTATGAAAGCATAAGGTGCAACTCAACAAAACACTTTTTCAGAGAATTATATAGAGCCTGAAATTCAAATAGATAATTCGAAAAAAAAAAGAAATATACACAAAATAATTTTTAATATATACAATATATATATTAAAAATTGAATGACTGATAAATGAAGAATATATTCATTCTGAAATAACAAACAAACTAATGAACTTTATATTCCCAGATGTCTATAATAAATTTTTAAAATGCAAATTTCTGATAATAAGATATATATTATTTTATTTATTTATTATTATTATTATTATTATTATTATTTTGAATCCTTATTTTTCACAGCCTTTCATTTGAGAATTTTTTGTCAAATCAAAGTTTACATTTAATACTCAAATGTAAATTTGTTAACTAACAGTCAAAAAATACTAAAAAAACATAACAAATATAAAGGAATAATCTTTATAATAGCACTATTTCATTTAAATTTCTAAGTGTAAGAAAAATGTACAGAATATTGTGTCATGAACATTTCAAATTTCAAAAAACAAGACCCTATAATTAATAATTTGGGATAATTATTAATAAAAAATAACTGTCTTGGTTTTGATGGCCGAAAACTGTTGGGCCATCAATGGCCAGAATCTGCTGGCCCACCGCTTATCATCCAGCTACGACCCGGTTGATTTTGGCCAGCACTCACCCGTGGCCGTAATGGCCGGAGCTGGGCCATCAAACAACCATGAGAGGCTTGCCGTGGCCAACAGAAAACCGGCTTGGCCAGCAGCGGCCCGGATTTTTGCCGGCAGTTTGTGTTTGCTGGGTATGTAGCTCTGAATAGGGGAATTTTAATTTTGGACACTCTGTATACATATATATCTATATTTTATATATATCTATATATATATATATATATATATATATATATATATATATATATATATATATATATATATATATATATATATATATATATATATATATATATATATAAAGGCTTACCATAAAATTCTGTCCGTTGATCGATGACGAAATTCGTAAAACCATATATTAGAGCAAGATATTTTTCTCACAACATTGCATTGAAGATCACTGAAAGCTTAATTCTTTTCAGGAAGATATTTCGGATCATATTCTGAAGACAAGATTGGTGTGGAGATATTCAAAATAGGTGCCTCTTGAACAAAGTCAGAATAATTTTGATGATTGAATCATCATATGGACAAATTTGCTTGTTAAGAACAAAATAGAGCCATTTTTGAACCGGATAATAATTGGGAAAGAAAAGTGAATTACCTACGAAAACATCATAAGGAAAGGGTATCTTCTGAACTAAAATCTAGCCCTTCCAAATCTAAAACAAATTTGACTCTTAATAAGACAATTTTGTGTATTAGGTGGAACATTTCAGGTCCAATTCATTATGAGCATTAGAAATTGAATGAAAAGCTCAACTCAAAAAAACATTGTCTGCCACTGGATAATTTAAAGGGATCACTCCAAGAAAGAGGCTAAGAAAAGAGTTCGTCAAATAATTTCAGAACTATGGTGGGAAATTCTGTCCCGCACACCATATTCTTAGGACTTATCTTCCTCCAACTATTACTTGTTTTATTCTTACAGGAAAGGCAAAAAATTCAAAAATGAAGAAGATATCAATCAGGCACTGTCACAAATTTTTGTACGAAAAGATGAAACATTTTTCAAAAATGGGGTTTACAAATTTTCGCACTCTGGTAAGAATTTATTAATAATAAATGGCAATTGCATTATTTAATAAAGTGTATTGACGTAAGGAAAAATTTATACTTGCACTTGCACATCCACACACGCACACCCACACAGCGTTCTTAAACTGTATGGAAATATAAGTGGATAACATAACTTTCAAAACAGTGATAAATAAGATGTACTGAAATTTTTTTCATTATGATTCGTAAATAAATAACATACATAATATAAAGTAAATAACATATAGTATATAGAACTTAATATAAATGATGAAAGTGATTATTGTGATTGTCTAGATTATGTTTATCATTAAACAGCTGTTTTTGGAATTTATAGGTAATGAAGAAAATCTTTTTCTTACAATGATTGAATCTATCAATTTTTCATTAAAAACTCTTTTAAAAGTAAAAACATTTAATAATTTCTAAAACAAATATCAAGCTCTTAAAGATATAAAAAAAACCCAAAAGAATCTTAAAAAACTCAGTTAAAAATATAAGTAGTTTAAGAACACTTTCTAAAATATTTTGTATGAAAATAATATATTTTTAGGGCCCTTTTAACACTTGCAAATATTTTAGAAGCTTTGGGAAAATTAGATTAGACATCTGTTACATAATTGAATGTAGCATGTCGTCATTTATTTTGGGAATTGTTGCGGCAAGTAATGGAGAAGTTCCTAGACTTTATTCATTGCATTATGTGTGAAAACTCAGTTTAGTTCATAATTTTATTTTCGGAGTCATTCTTAAAAATTATGAATAATATTCTCCAACAATTATGACAGTTAATTCTGGCATAAGTGTAAGCTAAGATATATGTGAACCAAGAAATTCTGTTGTACATAAATTTATGTTCCTTTTTCCATTCTTTAACTACAAGTTGACTAACAGAAGGGTTTAGTAACTAATACTGAAATGATGTTTAAAGAAAAATATTTAATAATTAAATATTTTTCCTTATAAAAGTATATTTTTTATATAAAGATATACTTAATTAGTGACAAATTAAATTATCAAAGATGTTGAGATTTTTACGTCATGTATTATACAGCTGTTACTATTACTGTGCAACCATTGCTAAGTATTTCATAATAATATATTTAGTTAAACTTTTCTAAAATTTATATGAAATAAAAAAAATTTTCACTATTATTTGCGGATTATTTTTGCAGGTTATGTGATCCAAAAGTGCAATGTAAAGATTATTAGTAATATTTTTTCTCTAATTACTATTTCTACATTTAAAGTAGCATTAATTAAAAAGAAAACTTATTTATATAACCAACATTTATAAATGTTATTATCAAGAATAATTTAAGTGAATTCTTATGTGCACGTAATTGAAAAATATATTAAATAGAGTTATATGTTAAAATATCTAACATTCAGGTTGCACATTTTTCCACTTAATAAAATGTAAAGCATTTGGAAATCTACTAAATACTGATGTTATTTATCTTCAAACAATTTAATACTAAATCTTAGATTTTAAATAAGAAGTAATATTTCCGAAAGTTTATTTAGATACGTATGCGTATTCTGAAAACAAATTGCGTAAGTAAACATACGTATTTTGCTTTGATCATTTTTTACTGTTTGATAGGTTTAATTAATTTTGCATTAATATTAATAGTTTACATTACAAAAATGAAATAATGCTTGTCATGTATTTTTTTGTACCGAAATAAAAAATTAATGAACATTTTAAAATAAATTTTTATCAGTTAATTTTTATATATAGTTATATATTTTTATATATAACTGCATTATTTATATATATTGTTATAGTTTTTCTTTGAATTTCTCTTTCTTCTTCTACAAATGTATTTTTAAAATATAATATATTTGTTAATACATGTACTTCATACAGAACGATATTTAGAAAAATGAGTTGATAATTTCAATAAACTAAAAAATTATAAAGGTTTATTTTCATTATGTTTTCAATAAATGAAAATGAATAAATCTTACACTCAAAAAATCGAGTGGATTTTACTCAGAAGGAGTGAAAATTCACTCTTTCGTTTTCACAAAACTCAACCAATCTTTAAGATAGAAGTTCACTCTTTTGAAAGATGCGGGTAAACTACTCCATTTAAGGGAAGCTACAACGAATCTTTTAAAGGGGTAAATTACATAGAAAAAAAGGATGAATTTTAATCTTTTATAGAAATTTTGCTGATTTTTCTATATTGATAATTTTTGGAAGAAATTAGGTTTTGAATTCTTTATTTTAAGGAATAATGTTTTTTTTTTGAGGATTACAATATAAAGATATGATTTCTTTATTCAATAATATAACAGTACATTGAATATGACATTTTAATTGATTTGGATAATTATAGGGGTTTTTAAATTACATACATTATCAAGCAAATTGTTTAGTCATTTATTACATTATTTATATCTATTTAGTTTTACCGGTGATTGTAGCACTCTCAAGGAAAAATCGCCACACTACTTATTTTTCAGTTTAATTTACTATGGACCCATTAAGTACAAAACTAAATTTTACAAGCATTATTAGTACAACAAATTGTACACAATTTAAAAAATACATAAATATTTTATATAAGTAAATATAATTTAAGTTTTTTTGAAAAAATAATTTATTTACAGTATAGTTAAACATTTATTTTTGAATATTGATAATATGCATTTTTGAAGTTACAGGAGATTATTTTTTAATTTATAAATCCTATAGTCCACGAAAGCATAAAATACAGTAAATTTATCATCATACTTAACATTAAGCTCATGATGACATTATATAAAGTATTTAACGCTTTTTAATCTTGGATATCCGACATCAGTAAATTTCTTGTCCACAAATAAAAATATTTCATATTCTGGTCTTGCTTTTCACCACAACCAAGCAAGTGTAGTTGATTACTTTTGAGAGTTGTTCTTCTAAAGATCTCTTGACCTAATTCAAAAAAATCATAATGACTAAAATTTCTATAGTATTTGCATTCTCATTAGTGTCTATATAAACTGTAATACTAAAAGTTCACAAGAAGAATACTTAAAAAAATAAAGCCTTATTTATTAAAAAAAATAAAGCTGCAAGGAATCAGATATCTACGTAATTATATTCTGTATTAAAATATTTTCAGCCTAAGAAATACTATCATCCTGAATTCTCACATATTTATTCAATATTATAGGACAAGTTTTTGAACATATGATAATATTCTAGGAGCATAGAATGTAGGATATTTACTGAGAAAACACAGACTGTCAACCTCTGGATATCAAATTCCAAATCCATTTGTAATAAAGAGAATAATCATTTATATTAAATTAATTGAACTTTTTATTGTAATTTAAAGCAAGTGTAATTTGTTAAAAATGGTATTCTCATTAATTAATTAATTAATTAAAACTTGGTAAATTAATGATTACCTAACAGTTTTTGAAAATTTTTATTAGAAAGTGATAAATTAATTGATATACAATGAAACAAATACAAAATAATTTTGGATTTTTTCTTTGTTATGAAATAGATATAGCTCCTATCATAATTCTAAAAATGGATTGTTAAACATTAAATAAAAATATGTGCATGCATACATAAATTTATTTTTAATGTTAAAGCATTTCTGAATCAATAAACTATAACTGAAAAACAGGTGAAATTAAATAAGTAATTTTTTTACAAATTACAACAAAAAAATTTGAAACTATGCTTTTGTAACACATATACTAATATTCAAATATATTGCAAGTAAAATGATTTTTAAAATACTAGATAGAAAACTACATTATAATAAAAGACATAAGCAATACTGCATAGTTTGTAAAATATAAATTTAATTACTTTCTTTTGGATCATGCAATCATTAAGCAGATATCAAAATAACAGTGAGATTTTTCTTCCCTTTTTATATAAAAAAATCTTTTCTTTGCAAAATTTCAACTAAATGTTTTTGGCATTAAAATTATTTAAAACATCTTATTTACATGCAATAAAAAACTTGGAAATGCATGCACAGCATGTTTCATGTTCTGCGATTAAAAATCCAGATATACAAATAATTTAAGGAATTGTAAATTTTTGTGTGCTTAAGTCATTGTGGTAGTGTTGATATAAAAGTTTAGTACTTTCATGAATATTCTAAAATTCGTCCTCAAATATGCAAAAAATGCAGGTTTTATACTACCAATGTTTCATTCAAAGCAGCCTATTTTGGATACTTAGAGAAATAAATTCTGTTTCAGAATGGAACAATAGATGGTCTATTTTGCATTACAAAATGCTATTTTGTTTTAATCATTTTCTTCATAAGTTCAAATATTTTTTCTGGAGGAATTTCATAAGGATTTTTAATTGTGATCATTTTATCGTAAAGGAAAAATACATACATATACACATATGTGTTTACTCAATTATATCATACATGTAAAAATTAGTTATGATCAAGTGAGTCATAAATACTGGATATTTATTTTTTAAACAATTAAAATCAAATAAAAATTTTTAATTTTAAGTAAAAAGAAAATTTTAAATGAATTAGTTAATTAGAATTTGGTTTTAGCAGTAAAAACAAACAAAACTTTCTTTCAAAATAGATTTAAAAACAATAAAATTTCTTAAGCTAATTACCAAATAATATTAATTAATGTATAATGTAATAAATAGTTACCTTTCATTATTTTGAAATCAACTTTAATAAGAGATTTTAACTGAAAATATTGATTGGAATTTTCATGTCATTTAATTAAGTTACCAAGTTCTTATATTAACCATAGAATATTACTTCAAACTTTTAAATAAATTTTACAAGCAAAATGAAATTAATGCTTGTAGTAATAACAATAGTTAACATTTCTCTGTCTCCATAAAACTTATTTTGATTACACATTATACAGAATATACGTGATCAGCTATTTCTTCCCTACATTTCATCATTTTCAAAATAACTACATGTATCAGATTTGCTTTTGCTAATTTTGTTTTTTATTTTTTCCTTCACTGATGACAATGACAACCATAAAATACAAATATAAATTATATTTCCATCGACAAAATGTTTAGTTGGAAATTCGAAATTATTATACAAATTAATAGTAGATTTTGACACATACAATTTTGTTTTCGTTTTATCTACGAATGCTTTTACTTAGTAACAATCAAATCAAAAATTGTCAGTAAAATTTTAATAAATATAATACATACTGTCAAGTGATAATCTGTAGATTAATATTTGCTTTATATTGTATTAACATTTAAATTAAAAAGTTTCGAATGTTATTTATGAAAAATATTTTTCTTATTCATTAATTAAATGTTGTATTTGATATTAATCGCACTTTCAATTTAATACAATACACTATATTAAATAAAATTTCTATAATATATATTTGATATTTAAATCAACGAAGAAATTAATAGTCATATTCATGCAGTTTTGAAAGTAAAAGAATTTAAAAATGCATTCATTATTATTTACTATTAGTTTATAATAATTTAAACTTTGGCAGAAAATAGTACTTGAAATAAAAAATAAGATTTCTAAGCACATTTTTATATTATTATTCATTATCAATTAATCAGAAAATTCAAATATTATAAATATTACATAAATATGAATTCAATAGAATTCATTCATTCACACTTTTGAATACGAAAATTTATATAATGGTGAGAAATCACAAAATGAAGAATTGATTTAGTCATTTAATTAATTATAAGAAATAAAGACTTACCGTAATGTTTTTGCGCTCATTCTTGTCCAATTATATATATATTTTAATTCTAAAAGATCACTTTTACAAAATGAAGTCTTAAATTCCTTTATTATTTAGCGAAACTAAACCGAAGGCTTAGAGCCACGTGACGATTTAAACCAATCAGAGCACATCACATTTTCTCTGTCCCAGAAACACGTCAAAAAAGAGTGAAAATTGCTTTGAACGGAGGACTGAGAGTTTGAAAGAGAGCTTCTCTACCCAATTAAGTACAAAAGTATTCATTTTGAATCTTTTTGGGGTATGAAATATTCGTTACTCATCGAGTGGTGAAAAACCATTCGATTTTTTTAAGAGTGTAAAAATTGCTTACTTGAGGTATTGTTACTGTTTTTGTCAACCATTTAAAAATATGATAATTTTACATGTTACAATTAGAATATAACATATTGCAATTAATAATGAGCATTAGTTCACTCAGAATAAAATAAAAAATAATGATGTATCAAAAATGTGATGTAAGCAAAACCATATTGGAAAATTACTAAGTTTTATGGCAAATAAATCAATTGTTAACGAACAAAATTATTTTAATAACTAAACACACAAATGATAATTTTCTAATAATCAAGGTCTCATCCTCTAAAGAGTTTTATTCACCGAGTATAAATTTATAAAAAAAAAAATTAAAGTATTGATGGAATTCATTAAAAATGAGATAAATGTTAAAATTTTCATCGAGCATCCTAAAGATATTGCGTAATTTTATGATCTCGCGTTTTCTTAAATGAGATTATGAAATTATAACAACAGTTTAAATTTTATATAATTTAAAAATATATAAATATTAAAATTAAGAACACTTTGAATTGTTAAAAGTGAACCATGATTGGAATGATTTCATTACCTTATTAAAAACTTATGTTGATAATTTGAGCTAAAGTTGAATTAAGCTGCAATTTATACAAAGACTTAAAGATAATCCAACTTTTTAGAATATGAGAGCTTCATACTTAAGTCAAATGAAAAGAGTATTTATAAAACTACCATGGACTCTGCATATTGGAACAAAATTGCTAAAATTCAAAAAGAGTTTACTATAAATACATGCAGACAAATGTATGTTTTAAATTTTTAAGGATAATTCTGATAAAAGTAAAACTACAAAAATCACGTTACATATATTAATATGAAAGAAATTTGAGTGTTCAAAATATATTTAAAGAAACATAATTACAATTTATATATAACAACAGTAACTTAATATCTTAATTACAAACAAATTAAGTGTCTACTTATAAGCAAAAATACGTGTTGCATTTTCTGGCTAACTTAATCTGCAACCATTGATGAGGAAATAGCGTATAATATACTATTTTTAGTTTTAAAATTCTATCAAACACAAAAAAGTTTAAAAAACAAATGTTTGTTACTATATAGTTACATACTTTATAAAATAAAAGAGTACTTTTATACTATGTTGACTAAATTATAAAAAGAGAAATATCATTTATGTGCATGTAGCAAAAAGACTTTACAGAAATTAAAGCATTTATTTGTATAAAAATATCTACATTTAACCCTTATATAATATATGTCTAGTTCTATTACACTTTTTTAATTTTTAAGTCAAGTAAACATGATTAATATTCCGAAAGGAAAGAAATGCAATGAATGTAAAATTTTATTTGTATTAAACTTTTGATAGAAAGCTTTTGACAAAATTAATTAATTGCATGCATGTTGAAAATAAATTAATTCTCTGGAAAGTTTAAAAATGCCAAATTCTTTAATTATTATTCACTAATGTTCACCAACAAAGACATCAGTAAAAATACCAACTTTTCGGAAGCTCGTTGAGTATTTTTAATGAAAGGCAAGTAAAGTAGCCATTTTGCATCAATTATATTTAAGCACACATTTTCGCACACACATATATTTTTTTCAAACCTTCTTAAATATTTCTACCTTAAATTTACCAGGAAAAAATATATATACAGTGTTCTAAAATGTTTAAATACTTATTTTTTTATCATAGAAAATTATTTTAAAATTTTCCTTTTCCTTTCAAATTATTTCATAAACAATGCTATTCTAAATTTTATCTAATTTGACATTATTCTACAAATAATTTGACGTATGTTTTAATCAACAATTAATTTTTTTAAGGAATTTTAAAATAAAAAAAAACCTTACTCTATTCAAGTCATATTTCTTTATCTTACATGCAGTTTTCAATATTTAAATTAACACTTATTTAATGTAATTTTCTTTGAATACTTTTTCATCAGAAAAAAAAACTTTTTGAGTAAATTATTAAACAACAACATCATGACAATAACTGAGAAAGCAGTTTTATAAATGAAAAATTAGTGACTAATTTATATAATTTAATAATTTATCAGCTACCAGAGTGAAAACAGAGAGCAAAAATGCAATTACATTTATCTAAATTGATATAAAAAATGAAAGAATGAATTTATCAAATTAACTCATTCAATTTATTGATATATTTGAAAAATGAAAAATATCAAGAAAACTCCCTTCTAAAACTTATATGATTGCATTAGTGTAATTATGAAAATATTAAATTTTAGTAGTGATAGAGACAAAAATATAAAAACAATAATAATTCAATTTTGCTTCATATTTCTCTCCTTGAATTTTATTCAAAAAGAAAAAATACGTATTTGTATTTAAATGTTCCTCATATGTTTATTATATTGAATAGTAATCTTTGATTATAATTATAATTGTTATTGTTTAGTATATTTAATCGCTGTTTTAATAAATCAATATCAGTGAACAATTTAATTTTTGCCAATTCTATTCCTTAGATAAAAGTCATTTCTATATTAAAGCATTCAATTAGAAAACTTAATGTGGAGTAGTCTGTCTACATATATTTAAATAGAGAAGAAAACAGAAAAATTTTGATTTCTAATATGCATATAACATGCTGAAAAAGGGAACATGTCTGTTATTAACTGATTTAATTCAAAATGTAATTGTAAAAATTAAAATAATTGATAAAATTTTAAAAATTATATACTGAATTTTTAAAAAATTATATAAAAATAAAAAAAAGTTATATTTTGAATGTTTTGTAAAAATTATAAAAATTACATACTGAATATTTTCTAACAGTAGTATTTTCTGTCTCATATTATCAATAATTCTAAACTTGATTAATATTCAATTTGTGTTTTTCTTAACTTGTTAAGCAACATAGGCTTATGAATTATTGGTTAAAATATTTTAAGTAAACATCTGAAAATTTATAATGAAGAATATAAGTTATTTTTTATTAGAAAATTTGTTGTTGTGAATATTAAATGTTTTCAAAAGTACTTCAAATATGCATTAACAACAAATTAATTTTAAATATTGCTCCAATTTACTTAAAGTTATTTATCCTCATATTTGGTTAAAATGTCACTTGTTTACATAGTGTTTAAAGACTTTTGCGAGTAGTTTATTTTAAATATACAAATTCATTTCTGAATAATCATTCAATTAACTATTTGATAAGTTCTGAATTAATAAAATTACATGTATACTACTAAAAGTGTACACTTTTTAAAATAGTTAAAAATTCTTTCTAATTACAGTTACAGGAACAGTAGAGAGATAAGCCTATTCTTCTGTCTTATTTAACAATTCACTAAGTTCTGGCCGACCAACTTGTCTAGTAGTCAGCGTGCCTGACTACGGATAAGGAGGTCCTAGGTTCGAATCCCGGTTCGGGCATGGATGTACTTTCTCTCTCTATCTATCCTGTCTGTGTCCCTTCCTTGTATGAATGAGGTGTGAATGGTTGCCTACCCTATAAACGGGTACCTCTGGCATGAGTGTAGAGCAAAGTCGTACTTTCACATTCATGGTGCTCTGATTAAAACGAAAGACGCTCCCAATCGACTTAATTCGCATAGCAGAGCGAGCTTGGCTTGTCCAAGTGTCATTAGTAAACAACAACAATTATGTTCTGTGTTCATAAATTATGCATGTTTTGCTAAAAATAGAAACTAATTAGATTCTAAAAAGTTATAATTAGTTAATATCACTAGAATGGTAGTGAAATGAGCATAATTCATTTTACGGCATTTCATTACTATTCTGATAATACCAAATTGTTAGTTGAGGTGATTGATCTTTTAAAGTTATTGAATTACAAAAACAATATATTTTAAGATTCACGTTACATAGCTATGATCTGATTAATAATTTTAAAGGAAATTCAAGATATAATTTTGATAATATTAAGTGAGATATTAAGGAAAACATTGGGTTTACTTTTCATTTCTAAATTTTTCATTATTATTCGTTGGTGCTTGTTGCTTGATATAACATTGGCAAAATATGAGAAAGAATAAATAAATTAACAAGTGATAAAATAGTTTTAACATGAGCAAATTTAAGAATTTTTTTTATCATTTTGAATATTTGTACTAAATCGAGAAAAATAACTAGTAATGTTATTTATCTGTAAGGGAATTTTATATTAATTTGTTTGTTTGAATGATAGCTTTAAACTCTTCTGACTTATTTATAAAATGTTTCCTATAATTCTCAATAAATTTGAGAATTATAGGATTCTCAAATTTATTGAGATTATTATTCTTTTGATATATATAATTATTTACAATATTTTTGTATTTAAAAAAATAACCCAACTAAGCAATTTGCTTTAAATAAAAAAATAAAAAAAACAAATTGTGTAGTGAATAACATGTGGTCATAAATTCAGCTGTTTATTTGTAAACTAATAGTAAATTTAGCTAATGTAGCCGTTTTTTAATAAACCGCAAATTATTTAATTTTTGAAAATATTATTTTTAAATTAATATAATATGAACACTCAGTTTTACTCTTAAGATTAAATTAAAAACAATTAATTAAAAGGAAAATCATTTCGTCAAAGAGGTAGCATTTTTGAAGTATTTCTCTCAGTGACGTAACATTCAATTGGAAAAGTTGATACTTAATGAAATTATGGATCAATTTTAATAATTGAACAAAAGTTAGTAAAGTTGATTTAGTTTCATCAGTAAAAGGAACGCTCTAGCTGCTTCGAAGTATTTCTTTTTCTAAATTAACTTCAATCATTTGCCTGAATTTATAATCTGAGGATTATTTAAATGATCACGCACATACATTCCTTAAAGAAATATAAGGGATATTACTTTATACATTTCTGAAAATTCCTATAATTGCTTTCGTGATGTTGATAATATCAATATAATTAGAAATGTAGACAGTTTTCAACATCTCTAATTCTAAACAATATTAACTTCTTTTTTTACAGGATAGTCTTCATAAATGAGAATATCTTTTGCACAATTTGTAATTTACAAATTCACATAATTTTTAATTTACATAATTTATATTTCAGTATCTCCATCATAGCACAGGATTTAAAGACTATTATATAATAAATGAAGAAAGATTCTACATATAAATGCTTGAAAAATATTGTATTTAGTTAGAAATTAAAATATGATTTTACATCATATTTCTCTATTCATAAGCGAGAAAATAAATTACTGTAATTTTTTAATTAATAATTAAATTTATTGAAAACTAACCATCTTCTTATAAGAAATAAAATCATTGCAAATTTTCTCCCTAGAAATGGTAAAACAATTATAATTTAGGATCTTAATTTATTTTGATATGAACACTTTCAAATTTGCTTCCGCGCGCGTTTTCTTATACTAAATTAAATTTAAAATTTATATAATAATTCCCTCAATATAATATCTGTTAAATGAAAAAGTATTTATCACTTTTTTATTCAAATGTTTCAAGTAGAAGAGCTGCTATTGAACAATTTTTGCTTCGGTATTCCGCCAAAACTAAGGTGACGTGTAATATTAGTATCAATTTCTCATTGCATTCCTTACATCTCCTATGAAGTATTAAATGAAATATATTCGCAATAACACTTGTTTACCAGCTATAAAGTACCAAAACCAGCCTCCGATGGTAATTTCAAGGGATGGCTGAAGTAATAAAATATCTGATGAAGTAGCTGAATATGAGAAAACACTTTTCTACTCCTATTTATTCCTTATGAGTCAGATATTAGTCCATTAAATCAATTTAGAAAGACATTTCAGAAAAGATTAATGATTTTTCTTAACTAATATATAAATATAAATAAATATATGTATGTTTATATGTACACACACACACTATATATATATATATATATATATATATATATATATATATATATATATATATATATATATATATATATATATATATATATATATATATATATATATATATATATATATATATATATATATATATATATATATATATATATATATATATATATATATATATATATATATATATATATATATATATATATATATATATATATATATATATATATATATATATATTTACAGCGAAAGTGCATTTATAACTATGCGTTAAGTATTTAAATATACACTTCTAATTTTAATGTCTTTTTGCTTTAATATTCTTATACATTCTCTTATTGAACTATATTTATCAATTATAACAAATTGTAAATTTTTTTATCTTTCGCAAATATTGTTATTCAGCTATTATGTGGATTGTAAAGGATACAGTAATATTAAATTTTGAAATTAATTAAATATAAAAATGTATCTAAAATATTTTTTAAAGGTAACTAATGTAACTTTCCAAAATTTGAACCTTAAAACTCATATCCAAAAATAACCTCTTCGCATGTAAATATGCCAGTTCAACCAAGACGATTCATTTTTTTGATATTTCAAAATGATAGTGTCTTTCAGTTTCTTATTTGTTGAAATCTTATCGAAAAATTTCCGGATAGGGGGTCGTTCTTGCTCTATTTAAATTCAAATTCAAGAAATTCAAGTTCACAAATTCAAGATTGATAAATACTACATGGAACAATGAGAAGAAAACAACGTTATTACTTTTGAGGGGGTAAATACTCCTCTCAGGTAGGTATCTATGCACAGTTTGTCTCAATTTTTTTTTCTAATATCAAAAGCGAGGTGTTGAAACAGCTGTCAAGTTTTCATACATTTATAGCATCCATTACTTATAACCTTATTGCAATAATCCTATGGCGTTGTCTCTTGTACGATTTTTATAAGATTTTTTCCAAACTGGCATTTTTAGCCAGTTAAGAAAAAAAAAAAGCTTACAGAAATCATACAAGAACAATTTACGCTTGTGAGAGAAGAGCTTTTAATGCACTAATTATTTCCCATTACATTTAATCAGTTAAATAAATTCGTATAATAATTTTAACTGCAGCCTGTGCTTTCTTAAGAAAATGAAATTCCGTACACAAACAATATGCTATAAACTGATTGCTTACTAAACTGATATAAATGATAAACATCTTGCTAAACTGACTATCTGTTTACTTATAAGGATAGAAAAGTATAGCAAACCACATTTTTTCAGAATCCACAATAAAAACTAAACATTATAACAACAAAATTTAAGAAAAATATTATATTAACTACTATAAACTTCAAAGATGATTTTCTTCAGATATTCGGAATCATTTCTATAGCACTGAAAACATTTACAATTATTCATTATTATGTAAATGTTTTCATTAAGATGGAATTTATTCCATCTTTATTTATTTTTTACTATATTTTAAAAACTGTTTTAATTAGCATTAAAATTTTTTTAGATTTAATAATCTATAAAAATTAAAAGTTTTAAATATTAAATTTAATAAATAATTTAAATTTATAAATCTGTAACTTATATTGAATTTTAATTTAATTTAAATTAAATTATATAAATTAATGTTATTTTTAAATTAACATTTTCTAATGTTATTTATGGATTTCAGAGAGAAACTTGGTACGTGTTACTAAAAGTTATTGAGTCTTTCGATCAAACGAGCAAAGAGCAAGAAATATTCATAAGCATCCATTACTAACAATCATAAACATATTGTTATATGTTATATATTTAAATATAAAACCATATATATATATATATATATATATATATATATATATATATATATATATATATATATATATATATATATATATATGTATATATATATATATATATATATATATATATATATATATATATATATATATATATACATATACATATATATATATATATATATATATATATATATATATATATATATATATATATATATATATATATATATATATATATATATATATATATATATATATATATATATATATACTGACCAGGAATGTAGGAATATAGATCAGGTTTTCTAGAACATGATTGACACTTCACGTAGTTTAACGGTGAAAATAATTTATAGTAGCCGACTCGCAAGACCTTGTAAATAATTTCACATGTACATGTTCTTTTATTTTTTTCATGTAATTTATAGATAGTTCTTCTAACTGTGCATAAAATTTTTACATAACTTAAGAGTTCTTTAACGTAAATCTTTAAAATAATAAAAAAATTTCAGGATTCTCCTTCTAAACTGGTAAAACTCCTTTTAGCTACTGGTGTATAGGTTCATCTCATATGTATGGCATGCTAATAATGCAACATTTAAGCGTTTAGTTAACATTAGTTGCTTTTAGAAAATAAGATACCTGGGGAAAGTAAATCTTTACAATAAAGCTATCGAAAAACAACTTTTCCATGCAGAATTACAACAACCTTTTTTCAAATAATCCTATTTTGGGTTTAATCTGTCAAGGAATTATGCATATAACAAGTCAGCATTTTATTGATATTTCTGTATTTTGTTCAATGACAAATAAAAGTACGAAATGGTTTGAAAATGTTTAAGTTTTTTATTTTTTGTTTTTATTTTTAACCTATTTCCATTATATATTTATAAATACTTGTAATTGTATTTCTTAATCAAAGTTTATAAATTATATTTAAGAATTGAAAATGTTCAGTGTTACATCTATTTTTAGTCAAGCAAAGTGCTAATATTGTTTTGTTTGAAAGCAGACCGTATATTAAACATGAAACAAACAGTCTTTGCATTTCCTGAATTTAAGTTTAGAAAGATTCAAGCTTTATCCTTTTTTATATTTTATATTATTGAAATTTTAAACTATGTTAATTCTTCTTTATGTATATTATTGCTTATTATATATGATTGCTATTATTCCATAAAGAGGTAGAGATTGTTTGAAAGAGTAAAAATGTATCTATTTTTTTAAAAATAAATACACGAATGTACTGTATAAGTGTACTTGTATTCATACAGTACACTTATTTTTAGAATATAAATTAATTTTTGCTTTTTTATTTTCCTTAATTTTTGTAGTGAGATGTAACAAATTCTCTAAATAAAAAAATCTATTTTTTGACTCCTCCAAACTCACAAAATTATTAATTTAAATAATGATTTAAAAATGCAAAACTGAAATGCTTTAAAAAGATTTATATTATTGATGAAGTATCAGTTAAATTTTGTTAATAATTATTACTTACTGCTTATTAAATGGTCGGAGCTCAGTTATTATTTATTTATAAAAAGTCAGAAATGCATATTTATGAGCAAGTCATAGTTTAAATTGCATAAAAAGAGTTCGTTATTATTTTGTGAAGTTAAAGAGGTCAATCTCTCGGGAAACTTTGCTTTTTCTACAATAACAAACTTAAGAATTTTGTTGCAATCATATAATTAAAATTCTTTTTGATGTCTTCCTGTGGCTCAGTTTAAGCAAATAAATGTCTGAAAATTACCCTAGTTTTAACAAAGTATTTGTTTGCCACTGTCATAATGTCATGATCTTCATTTGGGTCGTTTTTCTTGTAAGGTATATCCCAAAAAATCTCATTTCAGTGAATTAGAGCTCATTCCAGAAATATTTCTCTTTTGTTGCTCTGGTCTGTCAAAAGAAATTTGGAGATTTAAAATAAATGTTGACGTTTTGAAGTGACTTAGTTTTTATCATAGCGCTTCTCTTTTTTATATATAATTTCTTTCCATGAAATTAAAAATGTATTATTTAATTTAATTTTAGAAAACTCATTAAATGATTTTGTATTGTTAAATTTGATATCTAACTTCGTTTGATAATTCTGTGGTTTGCTAATTGAATAAAATAAAAATGATACTTGGTTTTATTTTGAAAATTGTGATTCGTAAAAATGCATAAAGTATTCCATAAAAGCAATTAAATAAATTCATAGCAATGCAGAAAATATTTTATATCTAAGAAAACAAAATGTGAGAAGTTTTATTCCTTTTTTACTAAGCTTCTTTTTTATTATACACGATAGTCATTTTATCTACTTATAAATTTAACACAATTTGTTATGATTTATTTATGTACTTTATCACTAATTAATTATTTTAAATAAATAACCCATTTATTATGATAGAATTAGATGAAATATTCGACGATGAAACCTTTTATTTAAAATTATAGATCTAAATTTAGCAAAATATTCTGAGAGTATTGTATTTTCTTTGTTATAAATACATCATTTTGATAACTCTATCAAAATTTTAAACAAACTTTAATATAAATAAGGAAATATTCACAAAATTAATGGAAATTAAATATTATTAACTTTCCAAAATTAATAAAAATTTGAAATAAAAATTAATGTCTTCTAAACAAACAATTTATCGCATCAAATGCATATTATTTAAATAATTAAACAAAGATTAAAGCTCTAATTTAATTAAAAATGAAGTGACATCAAAATTATTTAAATAAATGTTTACGTTACTTATTAAAATATACTTTTTGTACTTTTGTAGAAAACATTTTGAGACAGTATGGAATTCAATCTTATATGAGATAAATTTGAAATATTTTTCTAATTTGTAGTATTTATTTCTTATTTTTTGTAAGTAAAATTACGCAATCTGAAATTAGAGTTAATTGGAGATTACTGTGGTTGTGCAGATACAATTTGTTTGAATTTCCAGAAATTTTAACTAAGCACATATTAGCAAGTGACTCAAAGTTTATGTGGCAACATTGCAAAGATACTAATTAACTTAACAATCAAAATAGGAGTTTGCATCGCATAATAAAATTTTGCTGAATACATTTAAAGTTTAATTCATAGTAAAACTTGATTATATAATTGGAATGAGTTTAACCAATTCTGAACTCTTGTAATATTTTCAAAATGATAGTCAATTGATATGCTTCTAGAGGAATTGCGATAAATTCATATAAAGTTTCCAAATCATTACGAATACTATGTCATGTTCACACAATTAAATGTTTTGATAAATACTGTTCAAGTTACCGGTTTAGCTATGATATCATAGTTTCATTACACACACACACACACACACACACACACACACACACACACACACACACACACACACACACACACACACACACACACACACACACACACACACACACACACACACACACACACACACACACACACACACACATATATATATACTGTGGTGTGCAAAAATTAAGGACGAAACGGTTTTTCTAGTGCAGCGTCGCTCAGCAGTGTTCCAAACCAATAAAAATCGTACCAGAACATCCTCCAGATGTAAGAACATGAAAAAGTATTAATAAAAAAATTCCGGATGATTAAAAAGGAATTTTATTGAAAATGAGCATGGAACAGAATGACAGAGATGGCCGAGACATCTATGTAACAGCTCTCTAGCAAGAAACATACAGCATTTAGTAGGGGATATCATCTTCCCTGACTGCTGTGCAGAATTTACCTCGTCTGTCAATACTGAGTATGAGGTTGTCAATAAGTTGTTGAGGTACTGCTGCCCATTCTTCTAGTAGCGCTAATCGCAGCTCCGGAATCGTTACTGGCGGTTAGTGACGTGCCGCCAAGCGTCTCCTTAGAAAGTCCCACACGTTATCAATTGGATTTAGATCAGGGGACCTCGCCGGCCAATCCATGCGTTGAATATCTTCACTTTCCAACAGCTCTTCGAAAGCCTCTGTACGATGAGGTTGAGCATTGTCGTCCATGAAGAGGAACTGAGGACCCATAGCACCTCTATAAAGACGCACATAAGGAAGGAGAATATCATTAAAATAACGGGACCCGGTGACTGAATCTCCTTGGACGACATGAAGGTCAATACGGGTACCTACCAAGATGCCTCCCCAAACGAGAACACCGTGACCTCGAAACTAGTCCCTTTCGACGATGTTGGAGGGGTTATTGCGTATTCTCCGCTCTCTCCAAATGTGTATGCGTCCAGAATCGGCAGTAAGAATAAATCTGCTCTCGTCCGTAAAAAGTACTCGACCCAATTGCTGATCCGTCCAGTTCTGGTGTTCCCGGTACCACACAAAGCGCCTTCTCAGGTGGGCAGACGTTAATGGTACACAACATACATATCGTCGTGTGAATAGGCCCCCATTGTGCAGCCTCCTGGCGATTGTAAACCGTGATAGCGGTAGTCCAGTCGTCTGTTGGAGGTGTCTCGCGATTTCTCCAGATGTGTGCCGCCTGTTCCTTCTTGCCTGTAGGACCATATACCGGTCGTCCACTGCCGTGGTTACTCTGACCTTCTGCTGAGGACCTACTGAGAGGACCACTGCTGAACCCTCGGACAGCTGTTCCTGTAGTTTGAAATGCTCTCCAGATTTATGAAACGATGCTGTGAGCGATTCCAAACTCCACAGTCACACTTGTCACACTTCGGCATTTCTCAATCTTCCCAATGATTTGACCTCACGTCAGGTTATCTAGATGTCGTCTACGAGGTTGCCTGTTCGTTATTTCACACTGTTTGAGCAGCTCTACGTCCTTTAAACTGATATACGCCATGCAATAGCTTTCACAGAAACGTTGAGCATATAGTGCCAGCCTGCTTTATACATCTCCGACATTCCCCTTTACGTCATGTTGCGTAATTTGAGTATGCCCTTGCTTACCTGACCGTGGTCGATCTTCTGATTGATCTTTCAATCCGACCTACCTGTTTGTTCCGCTGTTATGCTAATATTTTCTATATATATGTATGTAATATATATATATATAATAATATATATATATATATATATATATATATATATATATATATATATATATATATATATATATATATATATATATATATATATATATATATATATATATATATATATATATATATATATATATACATATATATATATATATATATATATATATATAGATATATAATTGTCGCAACAGCTTCCCCAGTGAGCGGGGCAGAAGAGAAATAAGCTAAAAGACGCGAAGACGTTCCTTTTTGATAGCAGCAAGACGACTGCTCCTGTCCCCCATAACTTTAAACTTGAACTTTAAATTTCATTTTATTAAGATGATTAATTGTAAATATCTCAAACTTGTATATATTTATATTTGTAAATACATGTTAATTAAATATTAGGCTTTGTATAAAAATTGTTAATCAGTTAATTACGCCTTGGCCACTCCCCGTCCCACAAAACTCAGAAGCGGGATTGAGATGATTAGCTGGATTACAAAAATTTTGTAGTGATTGGAATGATTATCGCATCAGATAGTTAGAAGGATTTTCATTAGAAGAAGACGTTACGTTAAGTATCGGTTTGGAACGAGAGAAAGACGTGGATCCTCATCGAACATCTTTGAGAGGTACGTGAACATTTTTCAAGGTACATGATGATATTAAACGATATAAAAGAAATAAGCGTTGCATTGAAAAATTTTAAAGCAGATAAAATCACAATTTTGCATAGATTGATTTTTGATCATGATGGAGATAGATTAAATCGTAAAAGAATTAGAAATTTTGATGGTTTTGATTTTGATATCGAAAGTAATGAGTATCGAGAAAAATTAAATTAAAAAATATAAACAATGAGTTTATATTTTTTAATTACTTAAACTTATTACTGCATCGAACATTTTAAATATTTCGTTTCAAGGATCCAAAGCAGAGCTCGCAGAAAGAATTTTGTCTCTGTTATGTGACCTTGAACTCTTAGCTCAAAACACTAAAGAGGATTCGGAAACTGCTGACTCGGAAAGTGAAGTGGAAGAAGAAATAAGTAGAAATGATTTTTCAATGCAATGCAATATAAGTAAAAAGAAAAGTGCATCTGACTCTTTTGAGAAGAATGAAAATGTTTGTGAAAATGATTTTTATGCACATACTGTTATTCCAAGTGTTAATATTAATTATGAAAGATATCGAAAGCACTATTACTAAATTTAATGCAAATCACATGAAAATGTAATTAATTGGATTGATCATTTTGAGGATATGTCGAAATTATTTAATTTATCAGACTTACAAAAATTTGTTATGGCTAAAAGATCGTTAGGAGGAAATGTTCTATTATTCGTTTGGTCAGAACCACAAATAAATTCTTGGGAAAAATTGAAACGAGCCTTGATCGATGAATTTTCGTTTGAAATAAACTCAGCTAACTTACATGAGCTTTTGCGTAAAAGGAAAATGCATGATTATGAATCTGTTCAGGAGTATTTCTTAAAAATGAAGGAGTTGTGCAATTGCGGTAAAATTGAAGAATCTGCCTTAATGCATTATGTTATTTATGGAATAAATGATAAACAAGAATACAAAATTGTTTTGTATGGATGTAAGAATTTAAGTGAATTTAAAGAAAAACTCAAAGTTTATGAAGTAATAAAAAGTGATTCTGTTAAATGTAAAAATGCTTTCGATAAAACGAAAACAAAATGTAATTCTCATTTTAAATATGATAATTTCGATAAAACGAAAACAAAATATAATTCTCATGATAAATATAATAATTTTGATAAAACGAAATCAAAATATGAATATAGTAATAGAGTTAATTCTAAGAATGAAAATGTAAATAAAATAAGGTACAATGATGGTTTTGGAAAAATGAAATACAGTGATTTTGATGATTGTAAAGATAAAATTTGTTTTAATTGTGGTGAAAAAAATCATATTTCTAAATTTTGTAAACATAAAGAGAAGGGTATTAAATGTTTTCGATGTAATAATTTTGGACATAAAGCTTCATTGTGTCCAGAAACTAATTCTAAACCTGAAGTAGCAACAATGAATGTTAATATTAAAACAATACTGAATGATGTAATTATTAATAATTTGAATGTTAATGCATTAATAGATAATGGAAGCCAAGTAACTTTGATTCGTAAATGTCTTTGATAAATTAAATTTTGTAGAGTTATTTCCGTTAAATTCTAAGTTAAACTCTAAGTGGTTTTGCTAAATGTGTTGTAAAGCCGTTGGGCTATTTTAAGGGAAATATTAAAATAGATGATTTTAAGTGTGACGAAGATATTTATGTGGTTGAAAATTATATATGTGGTTGAAAATCATGTTATGTCATATGATGCCATCATAGGAATGAATGTACTAATGCAGGGTGAAACCTTAATTAACGAAAACGGAATTAAGATTAAAAATAAATATCAATGTGTAAAAGAAATTAATATTTTATCAATTCTATCTGTTGATTTAACTTTTAATGAAGTTGAACTGAACATTGAACCTAGTATTCCAAAAAATTTAAATATAAGTTGCAACAATTAGTTTCGAGTTATGTACCACATAAAACAAAATCAACTAATGTTCAATTAGATATTTTGTTAAAAAGTAATGAGCCTATATCTCATCAACCCCGTAGATTACCATTTTCAGAGAAAAAGATAGTTGAAACCCAAATACATGAATGGTTAGAACAAGGTATAATAGAACCCAGTTCTTCAGAATATTGTAGCCCAGTAGTAATCGTAAAGAAAAAAGACGGAACACCTCGTTTGTGCATAGATTATCGGAGATTAAATAAAGTAATTGTAAAAGATAGATTTCCCCTCCCATTGATTGAAGATATATTAGATAGATTGCAGGAATCGTGTGTGTTTAGTACAATTGATCTCAAGAATGGATTTTTCCATGTAGATGTAAAGAAGGATAGTAGAAAATACACTTCATTTGTAACTCATGAAGGACAGTACCAATTTCTTAAGGTTCCTTTTGGACTGTGTAATTCCCCAGCTGTGTTTCAAAGATTTATTAATACTATTTTCCGACCACTGATTAATGATGGTATTATTTTACCTTATATGGACGATATAATTATTTTGTCTTCCTCAACGGAAGAAGGAGTCGAACGGCTTGAAAAAGTCTTAAATCTTGCGAGCGAATATGGATTAGAAATAAATTTTAGAAAATCCCATTTTTTGAAGAAGCGCATTGAATTTTTAGGCCATATCATCGAAGAAAGGAAAATTTTTTTCATCTACTTTGAAAACTGAAGCTGTGCTTCATTTCCCTGAGCCACTTAATTTGAAACAGGTCCATAGTTTTTTAGGATTGACTGGATATTTCAGGAAATTTATCCCAAAATATTCCATTATTGCTAGGTCTTTAAGTGATCTTTGGAAGAAAGATAGGAAATTTAAATTTGGTGAAGAGGAAAGAAACTCTTTTAATCAAATAAAGTTAATTTTAGCTCAAAAACCTGTGTTAAGTATATACAACCCAAATTACGAAACTGAACTGCATTGTGACGCCAGCATAGAAGGATATGGAGCTATTTTATTACAGAAATCCCCAAATGATAAAAATTTTCATCCCATCTATTTCATGAGTAAAAAGACAACAGATGCCGAAAAGAAGTATTCCAGTTATGAACTTGAAGCTCTTGCAATTATTGAAGCGTTAAAAAGATTCCGCGTTTACTTATTAGGAATTCCATTTAAAATTGTCACTGACTGTTCCGCATTCGAAAAGACTATGCAAAAAAGAGATTTGTCAACTCGTGTTGCTCGTTGGGCTTTATTGCTCCAAGAATTTAATTATAGTATTGAGCATCGCTCCGGTACAAGAATGACTCATGTTGACGCACTAAGCAGATCCCCTGTAAACATATTTTGCATCTCAAGCGATAATATCATACCGAAATTAAAATCAACCCAAGATAATGATGATGAAATAAAAACGATAAAAGAATTATTAAAAATCTCTAGTTATGAAGATTATTTTGAGAGAAACGGAGTTCTTTATAAATTTGTTGATGGTAAGGAGTTAGTGGTTGTGCCAAGAAGTATGAAGATGGAAATTATTAGAAGTGCGCATGAAAAGGGACATACTGGAATCAAATATACAGAGAAAAGCATTGAGGACCATTATTTCATTTCCAAACTTAAACAGAAAGTAGAAAATATCATATCTAATTGCGTTCACTGTATTCTTGTAAATCACAAAAGAGGAAAGAAAGAAGGCTTATTACACCCATTGCATAAAAATGACGTACCACTATACACATACCATATTGATCATTTAGGATTTTTAGAAAGCACACATAAAAATTATAAGTATATTTTAACAATTATTGACGCTTTTACTAAGTTCGTTTGGATTTTTCCTACGAAGACCGCAACATCTGCTGAAGTCATTTCGAAATTAGAAACTCTAAAATCAGTCTTTGGAAATCCCTACCAAATTATTTCTGATAGAGGTACAGCTTTTAGCTCTGGTGAATTCAGAGATTATTGCTCTAAAGAGAATATTAAACACCATTTAATAACCACTTGTTTGCCAAGAGCTAACGGACAAGTTGAGAGGATCAACCAAACAATCATATCAGTTCTTTCAAAGCTATCTTTAGAGAATCCAGCTCAGTGGTATAAACTTACGAACGAACTGCAGCAGACGATTAATTCAACATATCAACGAAGCATAGATACCACACCTTTTGAGTTGCTTTTTGGTACGAAGATGAACGTTGGAGGTATTAGTAAGCTCCAAGAAATGATTGAAAAGGAATTTCAAGCTAATTTTGAAGCTCAAAGAGATGAACTCAGAAAACATGCTAAACAACAAATTTTCAAGATCCTAGAAGAAAACAGGAAAACGTATAATTTAATAAGAAAAGAACCACAATCTAATGAAGTTAACAATTTGGTCGCTATAAAGAGAACTCAGTTTGGACCCCACTTAAAACTGAAACCAAAATATTTAGGACCGTACAGAGTTACTAAAGTTAAAGGAGGCAACACCTATGATGTAATCAAAGAAGGAAGTCATGAAGGACCTAACGGTATTACGACGTGTGCTGAATTTCTAAAACCCTGGTATAGTATGCCAAAAGACGAGGATGTTATGCAAGTTGGAGTTAAATTAGAGTTGAATTGTGCTGAAGGATAGTCGGAAGTCCAACTGACTATAATGAAGCTAAAAGATATACTGACTCATTTCTTTATTTCAAATCTAAGAAGATGAATATAAAGTTTGTTTCTTTTCAGAGAATAATTCTGTTCTGCTTGTTTCTTTCCCTGTTTTGCTGTTTTTCTTTTTTTATGTATTTGCAGTGTCGTCTGGAGGGCCAGCCGATTTCAGGACGGCCGAACTGTGGTGGGTGAACCACTTAATAGCCGATGTCACTATTTCAAGAGCCCACTTGTGAAGGAGCTCGAGAGGCGCAACAGCTTCCCCAGTGAGCGGGGCAGAAGAGAAATAAGCTAAAAGACGCGAAGACGTTCCTTTTTAATAGCAGCAAGACGACTGGTCCTGTCCCCCATAACTTTAAACTTGAATTTTAATTTTATTTTATTAAGATGAGTAATTGTAAATATCTCAAACTTGTATATATTTATGTTTGTAAATACATGTTAATTAAATATTAGGCTTTGTATAAAAATTGTTAATCAGTTAATTACACCTTGGCCACTCCCCGTCCCACATGTATATATATATATATATATATATATATATATATATATATATATATATATATATATATATATATATGTGTGTGTGTGTGTGTGTGTGTGTGTGTGTGTGTGTGTGTGTGTGTGTGTGTATGTGTGTATGTATTGTGTGTTTGTGTTGTGATAATCATTTAATATTTCTACATATTTTAAAGTTAGAGTTTTAATTACAAAACTAACAGTTCATAATGAAGTGTACAAATTAATTGTATGTTTTGAGCACTATATAAAGATGCATTATAAAGTCTAACAATATATTTCATTTGAATGAATGGTTTTCAATAACGTATAAAATTAACACTACTAAATATTATTTATTTCTTAGATGTCTCGTATAATTAATATATAATGTCTCGTATAATTAACTCGTATATCTCGTATAATTAATAGGATCAATGTAAGAGAAAAACTATGATTTGTTCATTGTTATTTATGTTGATCAAAGTTATTTATTTTTTAAATGAAATAAATTTTACAGAAATTTAACATCGTATAATTTGTTAGATTTTTGATAAAACATTTAACTTAATTAAATAAGAATGTTAAGATAAATCGCAAAATAAATTTCTTCAAAAATGTTTTCTAAGATATCGTACTTTAAAAATCTTTTACATTAAAGTGTTGAAAAATAAAAAGTTTTTTTCTTGAGTATTTTTCCTGATTTCTTGAGATTTTTACTTGAGTTGGCAATTTTTTGCACACTGGAAAAATTTGAGGAAATGGACAAATTTGATTGCAATATATTGAATAATCTTGCATATAATTATAACTTAAAACATTTCTGATTTTATTTTATTTAAATAACAATGGGGTGATTTAATTAATTTAATTAATTATTTAAATCCTAATTAAATAATCAAATTAAAAATTACATTTTAAATTGAAAGCTAATTATTTAAATAATAGTTAAATTGTTAAAAATTAAAATTATTTTCAAATTAAAAACTAATTATGTAAATAAAATTTAAATAGTTCTATTAATTTAACATTTATTATATGGATAATGACATAATCAATGCTAAATATGATTTAGAAATATTCAAACTTTCATTTAAAAAACACATATGATATGAGCTCGTTTTAATGTATTTTCTATGCTTCATTGATTAGTTTAATTTCACAGTAAAGGAATCGGTGTAATGAATAAGCTCGAAAATACCCTTTGTAATTTAAAGCAATTTTTCTTCATTGTATAATATATTTGTTATTATCTTTTATGTTTGATAGCATATTAATGGTTTCCGTAGCTAAAAATAAAATGTTTATTGTATTGGTGATATTTCAATGAAGATTTAAAAATATATGTAACTTTTATGTGAAAAATTACTTGAAAATATGTATTTTTATGTAAAATAATTTTTGATACGTTTCAAATAAAATATCGCTCAAAATTAATCTTTCTGCTTTCATTTATTATTTTTAAACATTAACCCTCTACTCTATGATTTAAGTTGTATTTTTTTTACGTTACGTGATAAATAAATATTACATTTGATAAATTTTATTCATTAAATTTCAATAGAATTTGTGAGGCCTGTTACAATTGAAAGTGTAACTATAATGAGACTTTATATCCGACTAATTGTTCAATTAAACATTGTTATTCTCGAGAAAAAGTTTAAAATATGAAATCTGGTATGTTTTTAGGGTAATATAAAGTTAAATTTCATGATAATAATAAAAATATGATGATAAATGTTTAATAAAGAGTATAATTCTTTTTTTTCTTATAAAATTCGAAACAAAGATAAAATATTTTACACCTCAAGATGTCAAACATCTTAAAATTTATTTGAGAAAATATGTGCTTTGAAATATAATAAATAACTTAATACATTTTTCGTGAAGCGTAGGGAAAATAACGGAAAGTTATTTGTAATCCACTTATTTATTTATAATCCATTTACGTATTCATAATCCATTTATGTATTGTGTTTTTTAATCTATTGAAAGTAAAATTGAATTTTAAGCTTCATACTCACATATTTCCTTTAGGCAAAATAGTGTTTATTTAAATTCAAATAAATAATATAGTAAATGTTTTTAAATTTTTCAAAAAGGTACTTTGATAATAAAATAATTTTTATTTTATACACTTTTTTCTTATATTATACAGGAAATATCAGTTTTCCAACGAAGGGAATAATAAATTGCATGACAAGCGTTTGTTCCAATTTGTACCTGAATTTGAATAATTGTTTCGCGTCTCTGCTGTAAAACAACACACTGTCGTTGAGAAATTCAGGAAAGGTAAATAAAAATCATTGATTATATTGAACTACCTTTTGTTAATTTGTTAATGGCGATAACGTAAAAAAATATGTTTGGGAGATAAAAACCTTAAAATCATTGAGAAATCTTTTAGTTTTGGATTTAAAAAGTTTAAAGTATTCTTGCGTTGAAGTTCAGGTGAAAAATTATTAAACAGGTATGATTATTTTCTTAAAAATATAAATTGAAGAGCATCTTTTATACAGTAAGCATTGGTAATTAATTTTATGATGGGAAATCGCAGTAGATGAAATTCATATTCTTTGATTTAATATATTTAATTAGATTTGCTCATTTTTTCAAAACTAATTTACTCTGAAATTTATTCTCTTCAAATGAAATTATATATTAGTTTATTTATATAAAATAATATAGTTATTTTAACAGAATCGAATATTTTGATTTCATTGTGAAATGAATGAATTTAACCCAAATTTAGAAGGCACAATTCCTGGCATTGATGTTGGAGGTCTTTGGGGCTGACTGATTCAACTCAATCAGATTCATGAAAAATCAGCTATAAATTAAAAATAAATCTTTATGAACATGAATTACGTTACTTAATTTGGAAACCATAATTGTATTATTAAGAAAACGTTTTTATATTTAAGGTGATTAAACATTTATAAATTATGAAAATAAAATTATGCTCTTGTGATAAAGAATCCGAATCGATATACATTTCCAACAAACACAAGAAGAATAATTTTTGCAAATAAAAGTATCGCATTTTGTACTAGAAATTGTAGTTTTATTTTCCATGAATTTTTGACACATAACGCTTCGACTTTTGTTAGGTTTCGAGCTTTTTATTTGATATTGACTTCCTCAATTCTTAGGCGCTGTTCTCTGGAAAGTATTGGCATAGTTCATCTTTTCATATGTATTCAACTTTTCATATTTCTACAGATATAATGCTTAATAGTTAAGGAATTTTCTTTAATTTTTCATATTGGTACAGAGGATTCCTTGCTGACATTAAGACAAGTCTAGTACTTATTTCTTTGAGGTTCAACGTGAGATAAAAGCAATCATCAGTCATCTATTGTCTTTTTTGAGCTCTAGAATATGATGTAGACATTTATTTCATTTATTGTTTCTACCCCTCCTTTTGGTTGCATTATTAAATTGAATTATTTCTGTGTTTTCCTTATCAAATTCAGCAATGTTCAAATTTTACGATTTGCTTCATGTTGCCTTTCTTTATTTCAAGCTGTTTGTTTTTTATCGACAAATACATTCGATCCAAATTCAAAGTTTTCTTTGCTTTCATCGCTTTTCGTAAATTTCATATCACTATGATGAGAATTGTATATTTCTTTAGTAAGTGCATCCTAACTGGTTTAATGAATATGTTTGCAGAAAGTTTATTTGCATCTAATAGAGTTCTCAAATATTCATCTCATTTTCATACTCTATTATTTACGTTTGCACGTCACTGTTTAAAAGCAAAATGACACATAAATGTCGAGTTGCTTATAGAAAATCTTTTGCAGCAATATTGGTCGCTTGGAGTACATAGAATAATTCCCGTTAACATATAAATTCCAAGAAATGATTGCTTCAAATGAAGAATAGACAAGTGAAAAATATGTAACTATGCTCATTCCAAGCAGAGTATTAGACATAGACATACGCAATGGAACACCTAGTCTGTTCCTTAGGTTATAAAGTATAGCTCCATCACGTAATACATCTGGTGTGTGACAAAATTGTCACGAAATTTGATAACAAAATTGAATTTCAATAGGTTTCTAATATTTGAAATTAATAACTTGACAGAAATATAACATCAACAACAAAACATTTACAAAATTTTCACTATGAGAGATGACATGAGTTAAATATTGCAATAAAATTGTGAAAATAGATTATCCTAACACTCCAAGTAACCTTGGTAAAAATACAAATTAATTATCTTGATGATGGTCATAACAGACGATATAAGTAGTTTATAACACAAATATGCAAGCAATATAATTAAGTTTAAGTAGAAGAGTATAGAAAAGAGCAAATAACTGGGACATATTTTCAATAAGTACTAGTAACTCTCTCATGCTTTAACTGTGTCCTTTAATGTAACATCGCCATACCAAAGGACTGCATTGTCTACACGCAGATAGTTAACATTACATGTGCATGAATGGTATCCTATTGAACATTTAGCATTTGCTGTAGGTGATAAACTGTAGAATAGTTAAAGTATAACAGATTACAATGAATAATGAAAAGGGCTTAAAAAAGTGAATAAAATATACAGCAAAATGTTTTCTAGACATTCTAACAGTACTAAAAATAATAATGAAAATATATTGCACTAAAATTGCTAAATAGGATATTTCTGAAGACTCAAAGCAAACTTGAATATAAACCCCCAGTTTTATATATAGTGGTTAGATAGAGGAAAGTGTTATTTCACATGACGTACCATAAGAAAATTATATTAGAAAAAGAGCAAATATATACTAATAGTTAAGTTTAATTATGCATGAATGGTATCCTATTGAACATTTAACATTTGCTGTAGGTGATAAACTGTAGAATATTTAAAGTATAACAGATTACAATCTGCTGATTCAGTTAAAATTTTGCAGCAGCTCAGTCTGTGCACTGTAGTAACCACGATTAAGAAAATTATTGAACAAAAATATAATTACAATACAATGAATAATAAAAAGGCTTAAAAAAGTGAATAAAATTTATAGCAAAATATTTTACAGACACTCTAACATTACTAGAAATAATAATGAGCATATATTGCACTAAAAATGCTAAATAAGGTATTTCTGAAGACTCAAAGCAAACTTGAATATTAACCCCCAGTTTTACATATAGTGGTTAGATAGAGGAAAGTGTTATATCACATGACGTACCACATGAAGATTGTATTATAAAAATTGCAAATATATACAATACAGTGATAGTATATACATAAATAAAACATAAACTAATTGTGCTATATTACAATGCATTATTTTATCACATAATAAACCTGCATTGTCTGTTCACAGTTTTTAATGGTTTACAATGTTTAGAGGAAATATAATGCAAAGTGTGACTATGTGCCCCACACGAACACCAACGGGTTAATAAAATAAGACTATATTTTATGACGCTGTTTAATTTTATATCATAAATTAGGCATAGCAATTCAGAATAATATTGGCTGTTTCATTCCATGGAATTTCACAAAAAGTTATCCAATATTTTAGGAACAAAGTTTGAAAATGCAAAGCCTAATAAGCATGAATAAATAATGTATGAAAGGAAATATTTTTTAAATAAATACAATAGATTTTTAAAACAATTATTGTAGGCTTTAATAGAAATTATCGGAGTTGACTCTTATTTTTTAAACACCGATAAAATGTATTCTGTAGAATATTTGCCCCCACTATTTAAATAATTATTGATTTCAACACCATTACATTAACGTGCACATTGTTGCTCTCTTCCAAAATAAATGTTTCGTAAGAATATAAGTTAGTTTTATTTTTATATTTTTTGAATTTTTTCCACATATTTATTGTAATATAAATTTAAAAACATTTCTTTTATAACTAATTCTCTAATAGTTATGAAATATCATTTTATATCAATGTATAAATCATAAAAATATTTTAATGCAAATTAAATGTATTACTCAGTTAATATTTTAGAAAAGTAATACGTCATTTAGAAAAAAAATTGATAGTGTTGAGCAAAATAAATAATATTTTTTAACTAAAATAAGTTTATTATACCCGAGAAAATTTTATAGACAAAACACACTAACTGTTATTTAGAGGCATATTGTCTTACCGACTGGTGTAGGAAATAATTTGAGTGGCAAATTGATTACTTAAGCATGCAGTCAAGTGCACTCAAGTTTTGCTTTAGTATTAGTGATATTCTACCCTCTATACTTCCATCTGTGATATCAAGTTATCCTTGTGCCATTCATCAGTTTGGACTCGCAGCATTGTCAGAAATAAACACTTTATCGTTTTGGTTGCAAGAACGCATTCCAGTTGTACTTGTTTAAAAAAATGACGCCCAACTTGTCTAGTGGTCAGCGTGCCTGACTGCGGATAAGGAGGTCCTGGGTTCGAATGCCGGTTCGGGCATGGATGTACTTTCTCTCTCTATCTATCCTGTCTGTGTCTCTTCCTTGTATGAATGAAGTGTGAATGGTTGCCTACCCTATAAACGGGTACCTATGGCATGTGTGTAGAGCAAAGTCGTCCTTTCACCTTCATGGTGCTCTTATTAAAACGAAAGACGTTCCCAATTGACTTAAATTAGCATTGCATAGAGAGCTTGGCTTGTCCAAGTGTCATTAGTAAACAACAACAACAACAACTTGTTTAAAATATTGAAGGTTTCAGTTTCCCTATGAAAATAGATTGATGGTTTACTCTGCACTGAGTACAACGCAGAAGTTTCTTAAAACGTTTCATTACAAAATTTTTCAAAAATGCACATGCTGTTTTGCAGAAAATTATTTATGGATTAAGCGCACATTTATTATGATTCCAAAAGTATAACAAAATTGTTGAATTTTACAATTTAATTAACTAACTGATTTAATTAATGCTAAAAATCAATGAGTAAAACTTACTTATTCGTGTACCAATAAATATTTACTTCGTACTTATTTCATTTATTTTTAAGACACAGCTATATTCTAAATCGGTGAATATCTTGGAGAACACCTTGAGAATTTTATTTCAGCTTTGGCATGC